>CM049862.1:250000-329325 GCA_027422415.1 Schizothorax lantsangensis | reverse complement strand
GAGAGAGAAAACCAGATCAAACAGTCTCTGTGAGAGAGAGAGACCGAGTCAAACAGCGTCTCTGTGAGAGAGAGAAACCGAGTCCAAAAACAGCGTCTCTGTGTGAGAGAGAGACCGAGTCAAACAGCGTCTCTGTGAGAGAGAGAGAAACCGAGTCAAACAGCGTCTCTGTGAGAGAGAGAGACCGAGTCAAACAGCGTCTCTGTGTGAGAGAGAGAGACCGAGTCAAACAGCGTCTCTGTGAGAGAGAGAGAGACCGAGTCAAACAGCGGCTCTGCGCGAGAGAGAGAGACCGAGTCAAACAGTGTCTCTGTGAGAGAGAGAGACCGAGTCAAACAGCGTCTCTGTGAGAGAGAGAGAGACCGAGTCAAACAGCGGCTCTGCGCGGAGAGAGAGAGACCGAGTCAAACAGCGTCTCTGTGAGAGAGAGAGAGAGAGTCCATCATCAGAGAGAGAGAGATGATCTGCATGAGCTCTGTAGAATTTACTTTTTTTGTTCGCTATTTTGAGATGAGAGTTAGATCAAAAATGTTAAAAATCTAAAGAATATCAAATTCTGAACTGAACTTTCACAAAAGGAAATCAGAAAAACTTATTTTTTGTTTTAAAACCAAATATTGAGTGCAGAGAGATCAGTTTCTAAGCAGCACTGCAGGAGAATCGGAGGAGATTCAAAAACAGGACAGTCCTTCAAGATAAACCTCAACAGTTGAGAGAGGGAGAAGCAGTGAGTACAACTAACTGCCGTGGACAATATTTATTTTCAAATTCAAGGAAAAACAGATTAAAATTGACCTTTTTTTATATTTTTAAACTGAAACTGCTAAAAATGCTAAAGAGCTAAAGCTATGACTACCCCACACTCTGACATTCCTCAATGTAACAATTCAAATGAGCCAGAGAAATGAACCAATCAGAGGAGAAGGTGCAGCCAGCCCACTGCCATATGCAAATGAGCTCCCCACTCTGCACAGACTGTGTGGCCATACAGTACCCCTCTGACATCACAACTGAGTCTGCAAGGAAAAACTATAAGCAGAAACTTCTTAAAGACAACCCAGAAATCCTTTTTGCTGATTCGTTTAAAACTGGAGAATTCTGCAATCTCATTTTCTTCACTGATCATCCCAACGTCTGGCATAAAGCCATCATCAACCATTACCCCTCTGTAAAGAAAGAGGGCATCTGTAATGGCTGGAAAGTGAAAATCAGAGAACCATGTGACCCCCGACAACACAATGATAACTGTGAACATAATAAAAAATGGCACAGTCATGGTACAGGGACATCTGAAAACATTCCAGACTGACTACAGCGCAATCATGAAACTAGAGAAAGCCTTATTATCTGAACGTCATCATCTGAGCAGAATACACAGAGCAGTAACACAGATCTCAAGCCCATCCCTGCAGAGAGCCCTGACCAGGACCCCTCATTCCCCCTTCTCAAATCTATACCTGTACTGCAGGAGCACTTCACAAGACTAGATGGAGATGGAGAAGGTGCAGCTCAGAGAAACCGTACTCAAACAGGAGCATCACACTGAACAGCTAAACTCAGAGCACATCACACAGAGACTGTCAGCCCTCACACAGCAAGTCAAGAGCTTACAGACAGAGAAAGACAGCTATCAGAAAGAGCTGGCCACACTGAGACTCCAGCTACAGACAGAGAGCATCTCACACTAGAGATGAGGCAGCAGCTGAGAGAGTTACAGGAGGAGAGAGAGCAGCAGAACAGTGAGATTCAGGCCCTGAAAGAGCAGGTGAGAGAGATACAAGAGAGAGAGGAGAGAGAGAGCAGCACAGTGAGATCCAGCCCTGAAAGACAGTGAGAGAGCTCTCAGACCAACAAGAACCAGAGCAGACCCCACAGAGCTCAAATACTGAGACAGCAGCACAGTGAATCCAGACACAGCAGAGAGCAGCAGACCGCTAGCCTCAACCAGACTCACAGTAGCATCACACCACAGGCAATACAGCCCTCAACAGAGCACAACACCCACCACAGTCAGCCAGCACCCAGAGAGACCTGACCCAGACAGCTCACAGTCATCACAGCGCCTCGTGTCAAGTGCCCCAGAACAACACCAGCAGCACCCATCTGACAGCAGCTCAGCACCACCCAGCACAGAAGGAGCAGAATAGCCCTGCTCATCGATTCAAATGGGAAATTCATCGACATCAAGAAACTCTTCCCCCGACACAGAGCTGTTAAACACTGGTGTCCCAACACCGATAAAGCCCTGGAGCTTCTGACCGAATCTCAGCTGGGCCATCCCAGCCACATTATCATCCACACGGGCACCAATGACCTGCGGAGCCAACAGGACAGAGTGTCTGATTCCCTCAGAGCTGTCGTGGAAAAAGCAAGACACACTTTCCCCAACTCAAAAATCATCCTTTCCACTCTGCTTCAGAGAAAAGACTTCCATCCGAACACAATCAATAAAATAAACTCCAACATCTCCAGACACTGTGCCCTTGTGCCTAATGTCTACTTGGCACACCACCCAGACCTGGACACAGACTGTCTGTACGATCATGTCCACCTATATAAAAATCTAGTACATATCCTGGCAAAAAGACTTAAAGACTCACTCTAAACAGGACCAACAACCAGACAAGCCCCAGGTGGAGCAGAACCAGCCCTGACCCAACCAAACCAGCAAGACACGCCTCAAGAAACAGCATCCCGCCCAGCACTTCATCTAGAGCCCCATCCAGAGCTTCAGCGCCCCGAGAGGAGCCACACAGACAGAGACTGCTCTACAAAAGCCCCACAGCTCCTCCATCGCTGACCCCACCCGAGCCAGAGAGACAGAGCTACGCCCAGGCCGTCAGTGGAGGAGTAAACCCGGCCAGCGCTGAGCTTCACAACATACATCACATGCTGAGTATCATCTGCTCTCACCTGCTAACACACAGTGGAACAGAGATAAGAACATTTATAAAAAAAAAAAAAAAAAAAAAAAAAAAGTTACACACAGTTAGTTGATGTTCCACAGTACTCACATAATCTGTATTTTACTGTTGCATCAATCTGTTATGTTTTTGCTCTTTTTGTGTCTTTCTCTTTTTCTCAAAATGGCAAACAAACTCAATAGAAAATCTTTCTTTTGTGATGAAATCACTTAGCATCTCCTTATGGAATATTCAAGGTCTGAAGTCCTCAGTCTTTGGCTTGAAGAGTAAGAATCCAGACTTTATGAGAGAAATTCATGACTTAGATGTCATAATTTTACAAGAAACCTGGTTTAGAGGGGATGAGTCCACTGGCTGTCCCTCAGGATACAGAGAAATGATATTATCTTCAGTCAAACTCAAATCCACCACACAGGGAAGAGACTCTGGAGGGATGATAATCTGGACTAAATCTGACCTGTCCATAGAATTAGTCAAGAGAGAACAGTACCACCTGTGGCTGAAAATCAAAAAAGGCATCATATCAACATCTCAGCCCGTCTTCCTGTGTGCCATATACATACCTCCCCTGGAGTCTCCCTATTTCCAAGAGGAAACTTTTCAAAACATAGAGCAAGAAATCAGCCATTTCCAGGCCCAGGGAAATGTGCTGCTTATGGGAGACTTCAATTCTAGAACCGGTGACAAATTAGATTTCATAGAATCACAAGGCTCCAGATTCATTACCGGCAATAACAGATTTTTTCCTTCCCACCCCCCCAGACAGAACTGTGATCCGGCAGTGAATGCTCACGGACGGCAGCTGCTGCAGCTCTGTCAGAATCTGGCTCTGTACATCGTCAATGGAAGACTGCGAGGAGACTCGCTCGGCCGATACACCTACAGCTCAGCTCTTGGTAACAGCACAGTAGATTATGCCATCACAGATCTACATCTTTCCTCTTTGAGAGCTTTCACAGTCAAAACCCCTGAAACCTTTCTCAGACCACAGCCAAATCACACTTTTATAAAAGCAATCTGAAACATCACCCACACCAATTAGGACACCATATCACATGCACAAAATTATGTCATTCAAATGGACAGAAAACAGCGCCACTAATTACATGAACGCTGTTGAATCTCCAGAAATACAGTCCCTCTTACACTCATTCCAAACACAGGCATACCCTAAAAATCAATTCGGCATCAATCAGGAAGTACAAGATCTAAACAGCATACTATACAAAACAGCACAAAAAAGTAATTTGACCATTGTTAAACCAAAGAAAAAATGTTTAGAGACTGACAAATGGTTTGATTTGGACTGTAAGGCTCTGAGAAAAAACCTCAGAAATTACCTCAGAAATCAATCAAAAACACAGACAACCAATAATCCGACCTCCGCCTTCATTACTGTGAGGCACTAAAACAATATAAAGCCACACTCCGGCGGAAAAAAGCACAGTTTTTGCAAAACCATTTGAAGAAATTGAAAAATCTATAAATTCACACAAATTTTGGGATAAATGGAAATTATTATACAAACCAAATCAAGAAATTCTGTCCATCCAAGATGGGGAGACTTGGAAAACTCATTTCCAAGAACTATATAGCCCAACCGAAATTCAAAATTCTAATCAAAATGAAATAATTAATAAACTAGACAATTTAGAAAGATCGATTAAAGCGAATCAAAACCCCTTAGATTTCCCCATAACAATGAACGAATTGGAAGATAAATTACGGGTCCTGGAGCCCAAGAAAGCCTGCGGTGTCGACAGCCTCCTGAACGAGATGCTGAAACACACAGAGCAAAGCTTCAAACTGGCCATGCTAAAACTGTTCAATGATGTTCTGTGTGTAGGGTTCTTCCCTGAGATCTGGAACAAGGGCCTCATCAGCCCCATTCACAAGAACGGAGACAAATTAGACCCCAACAACTACCGAGGCATCTGTGTGAACAGTAACCTGGGGAAGGTTCTCTGCAGCATCTTAAACACCAGACTGTTAGACTTCCTTACGAAGCACAATGCCTTGAGTAAATGCCAAATTGGCTTTCTTCCAAAATGTTGCACATCCGATCACATTTTTACATTACAAACACTAATTGACAAATATGTACATCAAAACAAAGGAAAAATTTTTGCTTGTTTCGTTGATTTCAAAAAAGCATTCGATTCAATCTGGCACGAAGGATTATACCTAAAACTTATCGACAGTGGAATAGGGGAAAAATTCTATGATTTGATCAAATCAATGTACACGGCCAGCCATTGTGCGGTTAAAATTGGAAACCAAAGAACCGAATTCTTCCCCCAGGGCGTGGAGTGAGACAGGGATGCAGTTTAAGCCCCACACTCTTCAACATTTACATCAACCAATTGGCCAACATATTAGAACACGCTCCCATTCAAGGTCTCACTCTACACGACACAGAGATAAAGTGTCTTCTCTACGCAGATGACCTGGTCCTCCTGTCGCCCACTAAAGAGGGGCTTCAGGACAGCCTGAATCTGCTGGAGGATTACTGTCAGACCTGGGCCCTGACGGTCAACCTCCAAAAAACTAGAGTAATGATGTTCCAGAAACGCTCCAGATCTCAGGGACCAACACACACATTCATACTATCACACAGAACCATTGAAACCACAAAAACATACACTTACCTCGGCCTGAAAATCACCTCAACAGGTAACTTCACTTTGGCTGTGAAAGAACTCAAAGAGAAAGCTCAAAGGGCCTTCTATGCCATAAAAAGATCAATTAAAATTGACATCCCAATCCAAATCTGGCTCAAACTTTTCAAAGCAGTAATTGAACCAATTGCATTATATGGCAGTGAAGTGTGGGGTCCTTCTATAAAATTTGACTTCTTAAATTGGGAAAAACACCCGATCGAAACTCTACATTTAGATTTCTGTAAAAGAATACTCAAAGTCCAAAGAAAAACACCAAACAACGGATGCAGGGCAGAATTAGGCCAATACCCTCTCCTTCTAAACATTCAAAAAAGAGCCATCAAATTCTGGAAACACCTAAAAACAAGCGACCCCAACACATACCATTACAAAGCCCTGAAACACCAAGAGCTGAGCGTAAGTAAGAGTCCCCTCCTTCAGCTGGTGCTGAGACTGACTGAGCTCACACACACAGAGATCAGCCAGCCTCAGGACACACACACACTCTCAACCATTCGGCCCACACACATTATAAACACAGAGAAACACAAGTACGTCACCCATTGGACAAACACCATCAAAAACCAGCACAAACTGGAATGTTATTCGGCCCTAAATCGAGAGTACACCATGGCAAGCTACCTGAGCACCGTGAGTGATGTGAGACTCAGGAAAACATTGACGATGTACAGACTCAGTGAACACAGTCTGGCCGTAGAGACGGGCCGGCGCAGACACACACACACACACACACTCAGTGAACACAGTCTGGCCGTAGAGACGGGCCGGCGCAGACAGACCTGGCTCTCTCGTGAGGACAGAATCTGCTCCCAGTGCATGCTGGGAGAGATCGAGACAGAGCTGCACTTCCTCACAGAGTGCACTAAATACCTAAACACCAGAAACCACTACTATCCCAAAATAAACAAAATATTTCCCCAATTTAACAACTGCACCCCAACTGAAAAACTCACCTTCATTCTGGGGGAAAAACCTGAATGTGCAAATATAGCGGCAAGATTTATATCAGCCTGCCAACTCCTGAGAGACAGCCACAGCCAAGAAACCATATAACTCACACCAAACCAACCACATGACTGTACATAATGTTGATTTCTGTTCTGTTCAACCTGTACTATATCATATATGTATCCATATGTTTTAATGTCATTCTTTTAATATTACTTGTTCAAATGTTATTTAAATTGCTATATTGTTCCAAATCACACTGTTGTATATGTTCTTCTACTATGTATGCTTTGGCAATGCAAAATGTGCTTTTGTCATGCCAATAAAGCTAACTGAATTGAATTGAATTGAGAGACCGAGAATTGCGCGGAGAGAGAGAGACCGAGTCAAACAGCGTCTCTGTGAGAGAGAGAGACCGAGTCAAACAGCGGCTCTGCGCGGGAGAGAGAGACCGAGTCAAACAGTGTCTCTGTGAGAGAGAGAGACCGAGTCAAACAGCGTCTCTGTGAGAGAGAGAGAGACCGAGTCAAACAGCGCTGCGCGGAGAGAGAGACCTCAAACAGCGCTGTGGAGAGAGAGACCGAGTCAAACAGTGAGAGAGAGAGACCGAGTCAAACAGCGGCTCTGTGAGAGAGAGAGACCGAGTCAAACAGCGTCTCTGTGAGAGAGAGACCGAGTCAAACAGCGTCTCTGTGAGAGAGAGAGACCGAGTCAAACAGCGGCTCTGCGCGGAGCGGCTCTGCGCGGAGAGAGAGACCGAGTCAAACAGCGTCTCTGTGAGAGAGAGAGACCGAGTCAAACAGCGTCTCTGTGAGAGAGAGAGACCGAGTCAAACAGCGGCTCTGTGAGAGAGAGAGAGACCGAGTCAAACAGCGTCTCTGTGAGAGAGAGAGACCGAGTCAAACAGCGTCTCTGTGAGAGAGAGAGACCGAGTCAAACAGCGGCTCTGCGCGGAGAGAGAGAGACCGAGTCAAACAGCGTCTCTGTGAGAGAGAGAGACCGAGTCAAACAGCGGCTCTGCGCGGAGAGAGAGAGACCGAGTCAAACAGCGGCTCTGCGCGGAGAGAGAGGCCGCTGACGCGCGGCTGAGACGCGGATACTCACCAGCTTCTTCTCGGAGAGCCGCGGCGCGGTGTGTTTGTTCGCTCGCTGGATCAGCAGCCCGCTGTACAGCCGCAGCAGCTTCATGTGCTTCTCCAACAGCATGCCAGCCTATCAAATATGATATTACTCTAAATATCAGTAAACCAACTGTAACGTGACATGACTTCTTCTTCTTCCTCTATTTTAATGGAGGGCTGGTGTCTTGAGCACATGCCGCCACCTACTGCTCAGATTAAATTCATAGTTCAATCAAGTTCCTGTCTGTCTCTTAATCCCTAAATAAATACATTTATAAATGCATACAATCATGCATACACGTCTAGGGGAGTACACTATGGGGAGTGGATCGTGCCAGGATTACCTGCAGAAGGAGACAGTCCTGTACTTTTACGACGAAAATCGTGCAGTGTGTCTCGTGCTTTAGATATAATACATATATAATACATATGCTTTTTATAATACATCGTCAGCAGAGCTGTAATTTTACCAAGTATTATATAGTAATAAAAATGAAAGATTAATGCATTTTAATTTTTAATCCTGTAATATAAAAAGTAATATCTTAAGTATATTTTGATGCTCATAGTCTTGTATTTTATTTTATTTAAAGGGATAGTTCACCAAAATCAAGAACTTCATAACCAAGTAATCATTTACTCATATCGTTCCAAACCTGTATGATGTCTTTCTTCTGTGGAATATAAAAATTATTTTGAGACTTTTCCTATTATTATGCAAGACTTTTCATGTCCCTAAAATATATGTTTTTTGGCTTCCTTATGATAAGCACAATGGCTCATTTCACTGAAGAATAAAAAAAAATTAACACTAGTAAATATTTATAATACATATCACATATTTATCAATTTTTTAACAACCACTCTCTCAGTTTAGTTGTTTATCTATTTGTTTTCTTGTATTTTTTACCCCTTTTAATATATGTTGACTCAGTATTTTATTGTTTTCAGATGTCATCACTTGAAGGCACTGTTCATACTCATGGATTAAAGATAAAATAAAGAATAAAGATAAAGAATGACACTGAAACTGACACTGCTTTACTGTATATTGTGTGAAGTGGTCTGAAAGCTCTTAAAGCATCATAACTCACTAAGTCTGGATTGTCAGTATACTAGTTCAATGAAAAAAATACTAAGAATAAAAATTAAAGTACACTTTCATGTTATGATCGAATTATTATGATGACTTAAAAAATACAAAACAGACACAATGTTTGTGTAATAATTATTAAATATTCCTACATGAATAAAAATCACAACAAGTGATATTTCAGATAAATGTTTAATCATTTTAATAAAATAAGTATTGAACACGTCACCATTTTTCTCAGTAAATATATTTCTAAAGGTGCTGTTGACATGAAATTTTCACCAGATGTCAGTAACAACCCAAACAATCCATACATACCAAGAAAACAAAACAAATAAGTTCAGAAATTAAGTTATGTGTAATAAAATGGAATGACACAGGGGAAAAAAAGCTGGGACAGATGCAAAATAAAAGTTAAATGGTTATAGAATATCCAAATTAAACTGTTTTGAAAGAGTCAGATGCAGGGTAAATTGGTAATAGGTGATGGTATCAGGTTTGGCTCATCAGAAAGCTATACATCAATTCTATGCGGAGGGTTCTCTGGGCCAGAGCTCATCTCATCTCATCTCTTTTAGAAGAAAACAAACACAATCCCAAGTATTTATTCAATACAGTGGCTAAATTAACAAAAAATATAACATCAGCAGGTGCAGACATTTCCAAACAGCACATTAATAATGATTTTATGAATGATTTTACTTCCAAGATTGATATGATTAGAGATCAAATTGTAACCATGCAGCCGTCAGCTATATCATCACATCAAATAGTGTACTATAGATCCCCTGAGGAACAATTCCACTCATTCTCTACTATAGGAGAGGAAGAATTGTATGTAATGTAACTTGTTAAATCATCTAAACCAACAACATGTATGTTAGACCCTATTCCATCTAAACTACTAAAAGAGCTGCTTCCAGAAGTCATCCAGTAGATCCTCTTCTGAATATTATTAACTCGTCATTGTCTTTAGGATATGTCCCAGAAACCTTCAAACTGACTGTTTTTAAGCCTCTCATTAAGAAACCACAACTTGACCCCAACGGATTAATTAATTACAGACCTATCTCGAATCTCCCTTTTCTGTCAAAGATACTAGATCCTTCTTAGAGAAAAATAATATCTTTGAGGATTTCCAGTCAGGATTTAGACCGTATCATAGTACTGAGACTGCTCTCATTAGAGTTACAAATGACCTGCTCTTATCATCTGATCGTGGTTGTATCTCTCTATTAGTTCTACTGGATCTTAGCACTGCGTTCAACACTATCGATCACAACATTCTTTTGAATAGACTGGAAAACTCTGTTGGCATTAGTGGAAGTGCATTAGCATGGTTCAAATCGTACTTATCTGACCGCCATCAGTTCGTAGCAGTGAATGAAGAGGTATCATACCAATCACAAGTGCATTATGGAGTACCCGGAGTACCTCAAGGCTCAGTACTAGGACCGATACTTTTCACGCTTTACATGTTACCCTTAGGAGATATTATTAGGAAACATGGTATTAGCTTTCACGGTTATGCTGGTGATACTCAGCTCTATATTTCTTCGTGGCCCGACGAAACATACCAATTTGTATAACTAATGGAATTATATATAGGTGATATAAAAAAAATGGATGACTAGTAATTTCTTACTAAAATAATAATTAAATTACTAGTTAATTATAGGACCAAAAACCTCTGCATGTAATAACCTAGAACACTGTCTAACACTTGATGGCTGCTCTGACAGTTCTTCGTCATCAGTCAGGAACCTAGGTGTGTGTTTGATAGCAATCTCTCCTTTGAAAGCCACGTTTCTAGCATTTGTAAAACTGCATTTTTACATCTCAAAAATATATCTAAATTATGACATATGCTCTCAATGCCAAATGCAGAAATATTAATTCATGCGTTTATGACCTCAAGGTTAGATTATTGTAATGCGTTATTGGGTGGTTGTTCTGCACGCTTAATAAACAAACTCCAGCTGGTCCAAAATGCAGCAGCTAGAGTTCTTACTAGAACCAGGAAGTATGACCACATTAAGCCCCGTTCACACCAAGCACGATAAAGATAACTATAACGATAACTATATTTGCGTCCACACCAGCGAACGATATCGTCTGTTTATTCTAAGCGCACGTGTGTCTGCCGCTTTAAATTCTCGAGCACATTATAGCAGGATGGATTCTGATTGGCTGTCAGTGTTTGTATCGTTCATCAGCTGGAAAAAAATAGTTCTGGAAGTGATTCCAACGATATCGTTTCTCTGTACCTTTATCGTTATAGTTGTGGTGTGGACGCTGCTATTCTTTAATACTGAGAACGATTTTTAGAACCATATATTTATCGTTATCGTTATAGTTATCGTGCTTGGTGTGAACGGGCCTTTAAAACTCTCAAAACTCTGGCCGTTTGATAATACCTAGAATATCAAAATCAACTGCGGGCGGCAGATCTTTTTCCTATTTAGCTCCCAAACTCTGGAACAATCTACCTAACACTGTTCGGGAGGCAGACACACTCTGTCTGTTTAAATCTAGATTAAAGACCCATCTCTTTAACCTGACATACACCTAACACACTACTACACTTCTATTATTCAAATCCGTTAAAGGATTGTTAGGCTGCATTAATTAGATCAACCGGAACCGGGAACACTTCCCATAACACATGATGTACTCGTTACATCGTAAGAAGATTAGCATCTACGCTAATAGTTGTTTCTTTCTTATTCTGTTTCTCAGTCCGTGTCCGGATCAGATGGTGGATCGGCGCCGGGAGATGATGTCTGCGGCCCTGATCGTCAGTGATGAGCCCCAGAGACATATCCCCAGTGAAGACCTCGATTAAAATACAACAAAACTAAAAATAAAACACATAATTAAAAATGTAATAATAAAATACCTAACTACATAATACTATTATTGTTAGAAATTGCAACAATATAAAAATAGAAATATAATACATTTATACATTTAAAAATGTAATTAAAACAATAAGTAAACAATGAATAAACAATAATATCCTGGCCAGAGGAGAACTGGCCCCCCGACTGAGCCTGGTTTCTCCCGAGGTTTTTTTCTCCATTCTGTCTCAGAGGGAGTTTTGGTTCCTTGCCGCTGTCGCCTCTGGCTTGCTCAGTTGGGGACACTTAATTTCTAGCGATTATCGTAAATTTGATTTCACAGATACTATTTAAACTAAACTTAGCTAGACAATGACATCTCCGAATTCAATAATGAAATGCCTTTAACTGAAAATTGAGTGTTTAATCTTATTATTATACATTACTGACACTCTATCCTCCAACTTGATACTGTTAAGTGCTTTGACACAATCTGTATTGTTAAAAGCGCTATATAAATAAAGGTGACTTGACTTGACTTTAGCCCGGTTCTGTCAACACTGCACTGGCTCCCTGTTAACATTGTATACATTTTAAAATCTTGCTAATTAACCCTGAATGGTTTAGCACCTCAGTATTTGAGCAAGCTCTTATTGCATTACAGTCCTTCACATTCGCTACGATCTCAAAACTCTGTTTGATAATACCTAGAATATCAAAATCAACTGCAGGTGGCAGATCCTTTTTCTATTTAGCTCCTAAACTCTGGAACAGTGGTGGCCAACCCTGCTCCTGGAAATCTACCTTCCTGCAAAGTTCAGCTCCAACCCTGATCAAACATGGCTTAAGCCTGGCTCACACTGCAATTTTTTAAAAGTCCTTTAGGATTGTACTTGTCAGACTGTACGAACATGATGATCATGTCACACTGTGGGATCTCAGTTGTTATTAATGTCAGACTGTACGACAGTCAAGACGAGTTAAAAATGGGTGCGCGCAAGAAAACTTGTCCGGACACGTCCAGTGACTGCGAACTGCATTGCACGCGGGACCGAAATGTTGGCTATCATGAAAAGTATATGAACGGCGGCAATACCGGCGTATTTAAGAAGAATAGTGTATGCAGCTCTACACACCCACATGAAAACAGCGGCGCAGCCAGTGTTTATATAGAAAAGGCAACATATCAGATGAATTCGGTGAGCGCCGGAGTTTATGGCTGATAGAATAATTCTCCAGCATTAATTCTGCTCATAGCTTGTCTTGAGAAACGGAGACAGTTTGACATTCATCGTAGGGGTCGTCACACTGCAGGACTGTGCGCCAAATCTTCTGACACTGCCAGAATTTCGTCGGTGAAATTCGATCGCAACAGCCATTAATCGGCTGTCGGTGAACATGTCAAACCAGCGATCAAAGATTACAGATTTTAGCCTAGGATTATAGGAATCTTTTAGGATTTTCAAAATTTGTCTCAGACGACCAAATCGTGGCCAAAATCGCACAGTGTGAGCCGGGCTTTAGGCTGACCACACACTAGATGATATTCAAATCTTAAAACGATTTTAAAACCATGGGAGACCACAGAAATGAAGACTAGTGGTAAACAAAGTCTTTGTTTTAGCCTTATAATCCTCTGAACGCACACACCGCGAGACCATACACTTGATAATTGTAGGAACGATTTCACAGTGACACGTGATCTCACGGACACTCGCGAGATTTAGCAAATTAGCTCTGGCTACCAATAGCTGCTCGCTTTAAATTCAATGCATTAATGTTTGCCTACAAAACCAGCTCTGCACCTCTTTACCTAAATTCATTACTTCAGTCTTATGTGCCTCTAGAAGCTTGTGTTCTGCAAGTGAACGACGCTTTATTGTTCATCACAAAGAGACACAACATCACTTTCACTGACTTTTACATTAACTGTTCCCTCCTGACCAACTCAATCCTTACCCATCTTCAAGAATCAGCTAAAAACACATCTCTACCATCGTTATTTGACCCTCGAACTCTAGCTCTCTCTATTATAATTCTATTTTATCGATTTGTTGACTTGACCCTCGAACTCTAGCTCTCTCTATTATAATTCTATTTTATCGATTTGTTGACTTGACCCTCGAACTCTAGCTCTCTCTATTATAATTCAATTTTATCGATTTGTTGACTTGACCCTCGAACTCTAGCTCTCTCTATTATAATTCTATTTTATCGATTTGTTGACTTGACCCTCGAACTCTAGCTCTCTCTATTATAATTCTATTTTATCGATTTGTTGACTTGACCCTCGAACTCTAGCTCTCTCTATTATAATTCAATTTTATCGATTTGTTGACTTGACCCTCGAACTCTAGCGCTCTCTATTATAATTCAATTTTATCGATTTGTTGACTTGACCTTCGAACTCTAGCTCTCTCTATTATAATTCTATTTTATCGATTTGTTGACTTGACCCTCGAACTCTAGCTCTCTCTATTATAATTCTATTTTATCGATTTGTTGACTTGACCCTCGAACTCTAGCTCTCTCTATTATAATTCTATTTTATCGATTTGTTGACTTGACCCTCGAACTCTAGCTCTCTCTATTATAATTCAATTTTATCGATTTGTTGACTTGACCTTCGAACTCTAGCTCTCTCTATTATAATTCTATTTTATCGATTTGTTGACTTGACCCTCGAACTCTAGCTCTCTCTATTATAATTCCATTTTATCGATTTGTTGACTTGACCCTCGAACTCTAGCTCTCTCTATTATAATTCTATTTTATCGATTTGTTGACTTGACCCTCGAACTCTAGCTCTCTCTATTATAATTCTATTTTATCGATTTGTTGACTTTACCCTCGAACTCTAGCTCTCTCTATTATAATTCTATTTTATCGATTTGTTGACTTTACCCTCGAACTCTAGCTCCCTCTATTATAATTCTATTTTATCGATTTGTTGACTTGACCCTCGAACTCTAGCTCTCTCTATTATAATTCTATTTTATCGATTTGTTGACTTGACCCTCGAACTCTAGCTCTCTCTATTATAATTCAATTTTATCGATTTGTTGACTTGACCCTCGAACTCTAGCTCTCTCTATTATAATTCTATTTTATCGATTTGTTGACTTGACCCTCGAACTCTAGCTCTCTCTATTATAATTCTATTTTATCGATTTGTTGACTTGACCCTCGAACTCTAGCTCCCTCTATTATAATTCTATTTTATCGATTTGTTGACTTTACCCTCGAACTCTAGCTCTCTCTATTATAATTCTATTTTATCGATTTGTTGACTTGACCCTCGAACTCTAGCTCTCTCTATTATAATTCTATTTTATCGATTTGTTGACTTGACCCTCGAACTCTAGCTCTCTCTATTATAATTCTATTTTATCGATTTGTTGACTTGACCCTCGAACTCTAGCTCTCTCTATTATAATTCTATTTTATCGATTTGTTGACTTGACCCTCGAACTCTAGCTCTCTCTATTATAATTCTATTTTATCGATTTGTTGACTTGACCCTCGAACTCTAGCTCTCTCTATTATAATTCTATTTTATCGATTTGTTGACTTGACCCTCGAACTCTAACTCTCTCTATTATAATTCTATTTTATCTATCTGTCTTCTTTTTATTTAAAAAAAACTGCATATTTATTCTCTAACTGCTAGCTGTTCTTGAAAAACTAACACTAGCCTTTTTTCTATTCTATCTACTTGTTTCTTTAAAAAAACCCAAAAAAAAACACTATGTTTCTTTTTCCTATATTTTATCTACTAATTTTTCATAAAAAAAAAAAAATTGCTACGTGTACTGCGTTAGGCTAACCAAGACTTGTCATAGCACTTGCATGGTTGTTGCTCTTTTGTTGGTTTTGATTGCTTCTAATGTCCTTATTTGTAAGTCGCTTTGGATAAAAGCATCTGCTGAATGACTAAATGAGATCAAACGTCCCAAAGATCAAAAAGATAAACAATGCCTTTGCTCATATTTACCAAGGGTGCCAATATTCGTGGAGGGCACTGTTCATGCTGGTGTGCAATTCTGAGGACAGTCAATATAGCTTTTTTATATTTGGGCACTTTAATTCCACCTCGGCCCGTCACCCTGAACAATCGTGGTGATTTCTGTGATCGTGGCTCCTAATCGGTGATCCAGTGAGAGAGGTTCAAAGACGGCCGTTGTCACGGTCTTGCGATCAGAGATAGATACAATACAGCATGATCATCACATAATGTTTGCTGGCAAAATCCACGTTTACTGACCAACCAATAAAAAAATGCGACATGAAATCAATGCAACATGGCGCTAAAACATAAAACTGCTTAACTCAAGCTCTTGTTCCTTCCATTTTTTTAACACACATAAAAACTACAACTGTGATTTATCATGCCTTTTTGTTTACCACTAGCGCATGCTGATGATGTTTTATTATTCTATATTAATGTGCGTCGTAGTGAACGAGTCAATAGGTGTCCTCATCGTACAGTCCACACGTCGTAGCCAAGTTTATTAGATCCATGTGTAACATGCAGTGATCTTATAGGATAGCTAAAACTGTGACACCAGTCCCAAGTTACTCTTTCCAATAGGCCTACTAAGGTTTATTAGCGGCCAGAGTCATTTCAGACACAGCAGAGCAGCTTCCCAACCTGACAAGTATATCGCTGCAGCCCGGAGACCTCCAAGTGGGAGGAACTTACCTCCAAGTGGGAGGGACTTACCTCCAAGTGGGAGGGACTTAAGACTTACCTCCAAGTGGGAGGGACTTACCTCCAAGTGGGAGGAACTTACCTCCAAGTGGGAGGGACTTACCTCCAAGTGGGAGGAACGGAACTTACCTCCAAGTGGGAGGGACTTACCTCCAAGTGGGAGGGACTTACCTCCAAGTGGGAGGGATTTACCTCCAAGTGGGTGGAACTTACCTCCAAGTGGGAGGGACTTACCTCCAAGTGGGAGGAACTTATCTCCAAGTGGGAGGGACTTATGCTTCAAGTAAGTTGGGCAGCTCCAAGAGGGAGGGTAGGTTTAGTGTTGGGTTTGGTGTAGGGCATATTAACAAGGCCCAAACCATTTGGAGCTGGCTCCGACCTCCGTTTATACCTATCTCCAACCTTGTTGTTTGAACATAGCATTTTCACCTTCCTTAAAACATAAACATACACAGGACATAATTATTAAAACATTTACTCCCGGTTTCACAGACAAGGCTTAAGCTAGTCCCAGACTAAAATGCATGTCTCAACTGAAAATATCTTGCTCTGACGCATCTGTGTCTGTGTCATTGTGTCGAGATGCACATCTTAATGTTTTCTTCTAAGAGAAGAAATTAAGAAATCTTAATTTAACTAAGGCCTGGTTTAAGCTAAGCCCCGTTTGTGAAACCAGGCCTTAAGGTTACAGCATAAGCATAGTATTTTTAGGACAAACTACAGAAAATAATCACAGGAATCTCTTTCATTACCTCTCTTTTTTATTAAACCATTTTCATTCTCCACCAAAAATCCACCTGAAATCCGAAACAGTACGTAAAGTCCTTTAAAATACTATTTTAAATATATCTAGCAGTGGATCATGTAGAGTAAGGCCAAAGGGTTCAAAAACTGAAGAGTTGGTTTAATATGACTTCAGCAAACTTCCAATGGAAGATAATAAGTCTTAAAATGATTTAAATTACTCAAGTTTAAAAAGTTTAGATACTCAAAGGCCCTTATGATATAGAGGTACTTCAGTTAAAATATATACGGCTAATAAAAAATATACTTTATACTTTTAAATAAGAATATATCATATTAGTCACACTTTGTCCCCAGTGTTTGAACTATATCCATAAGCATATGCTATTAAAATACTGTTTGTTTTTATTTCATTATGTGTAATTATTTGATTAAATCTGCTTATTTCTCAAAGCACATTAATAAAGCTGGGCTTTTCCAAAGACTTCTTGTTTATTATGAACTTCCTTTTCTTTTTTTGATATATATAAAAAAAAATAGTTGAATGAATGTATTAAATATACATTTTATAAATGACAAATGCTGTATTTTCCACGTTTATGAAAGTTTTCTAAAAAAAAAAAGTATTATTATTATTTTTTTTTTATTAACAAGAACAAGTTACATGTATATAACAAACATTATATATGATGTAAACAATTATATACTAGAGGGGCTGTATCAAATACAGATTATATAAAAATATTAAAGCGTTTACAAACTTTCATCGTTTTAATTGCCTTTTGTTTCATAGAAAATCATATAGTATTAATATAATGCTTTCCTTCCTAAAAGAAAAAAATACAAGTGCTGCGTCCCAATTCGCCTACTTATACTATGCCCTAAAAGTATGTACTCTTTATGTAGCAGAATAGTAGGCACGCTTTGGGACTACTTCGTCATAGCTGCGTCTTTAACAGACGCTCTGTTGCTCATTTACGAGCATCCTGCTACTGTTTAAACTGCTGTCAATCATCTTATCACAGTTAACATCTGTTGCTCAGTTACGAGCATCCTGCTACTGTTTAAACTGCTGTCAATCATCTTGTCACTGTTAACATCTGTTGCTTAGTTACGAGCATCCTGTAACTGTTTAAACTGCTGTCAATCATCTTATCACTGTTAACATCTGTTGCTTAGTTACGAGCATCCTGTAACTGTTTAAACTGCCGTCAATCATCTTATCACAGTTAACATCTGTTGCTTAGTTACGAGCATCCTGTAACTGTTTAAACTGCTGTCAATCATCTTATCACAGTTAACATCTGTTGCTTAGTTACGAGCATCCTGCTACTGTTTAAACTGCTGTCAATCATCTTATCACAGTTAACATCTGTTGCTTAGTTACGAGCATCCTGCTACTGTTTAAACTGCTGTCAATCATCTTATCACTGTTAACATCTGTTGCTTAGTTACGAGCATCCTGTAACTGTTTAAACTGCCGTCAATCATCTTATCACAGTTAACAACTGTTGCTTAGTTACGAGCATCCTGCTACTGTTTAAACTGCCGTCAATCATCTTATCACAGTTAACATCTGTTGCTTAGTTACGAGCATCCTGTAACTGTTTTTCAATCATCTTGTCACTGTTAACATCTGTTGCTTAGTTACGAGCATCCTGTAACTGTTTAAACTGCCGTCAATCATCTCATCACAGTTAACATCTGTTGCTTAGTTACGAGCATCCTGTAACTGTTTAAACTGCCGTCAATCACGTCTGTTGCTTAGTTACGAGCATCCACAGTTCAACATCTGTTGCTTAGTTACGAGCATCCTGTAACTGCTGTAAACTGCCGTACGAGCATCACTGTTTAAACTGCCGTCAATCACACTGTTAACGTCTGTTGCTTAGTTACGAGCATCCTGTAACTGTTTAAACTGCCGTCAATCATCTTGTCACTGTTAACATCTGTTGCTTAGTTGCTTAGTTACTGCCGAGCATCCTGTAACTGTTTAAACTGCCGTGTTAAACTAGTGTCACTGTTATCACTGTCTGTTGCTTAGTTACGAGCATCCTGTAACTGTTTAAACTGCCGTCAATCATCTTGTCACTGTTAACGTCTGTTGCTTAGTTACGAGCATCCTGTAACTGTTTAAACTGCCGTCAATCATCTTGTCACTGTTAACGTCTGTTGCTTAGTTACGAGCATCCTGTAACTGTTTAAACTGCCGTTATCACTGTTAACATCTGTTGCTTAGTTACGAGTTAACATCTGTCTGCTTAGTAATAAACTGGGAGCATCCTGTAACTGTTCATGAAACTAAAAAAAAAAAGTATTATTATTATTTTTTTTTTATTAACAAGAACAAGTTACATGTGATGTCACTAGAGGGGCTGTATCAAATACAGTTTAATCATTGCCTGTTTCCGTAAAAGAAAAAAATACAACGTCCCAATTCGCCTACTTATACTATGCCCTGTATGTAGCTGTTCTACTTCGTCATACTTTAACAGACGCTCTGTTGTACGAGCATCCTGCTACTGTTTAAACTGCTGTCAATCATCTTATCACAGTTAACATCTGTTGCTCAGTTACGAGCATCCTGCTACTGTTTAAACTGCTGTCAATCATCTTATCACTGTTAACATCTGTTGCTTAGTTACGAGCATCTGTAACTGCTGCGTCAATCATCTTATCACTGTTAACATCTGTTGCTTAGTTACGAGCATCCTGTAACTGTTTAAACTGCCGTCACAGTTAACATCTGTTGCTTAAACTGCTGCTGTCAATCATCTTATCACAGTTAACATCTGTTGCTTAGTTACGAGCATCCTGTAACTGTTTAAACTGCCGTCAATCATCTCATCACAGTTAACATCTGTTGCTTAGTTACGAGCATCCTGTAACTGTTTAAACTGCCGTCAATCATCTTATCACAGTTAACGTCTGTTGCTTAGTTACGAGCATCCTGTAACTGTTTAAACTGCCGTCAATCATCTTGTCACTGTTAACGTCTGTTGCTTAGTTACGAGCATCCTGTAACTGTTTAAACTGCCGTCAATCATCTTGTCACTGTTAACGTCTGTTGCTTAGTTACGAGCATCCTGTAACTGTTTAAACTGCCGTCAATCATCTTGTCACTGTTAACGTCTGTTGCTTAGTTACGAGCATCCTGTAACTGTTTAAACTGCCGTCAATCATCTTGTCACTGTTAACGTCTGTTGCTTAGTTACGAGCATCCTGTAACTGTTTAAACTGCCGTCAATCATCTTATCACTGTTAACATCTGTTGCTTAGTTACGAGCATCCTGTAACTGTTCAAACTGCCGTCAATCATCTTATCACAGTTAACATCTGTTGCTTAGTTACGAGCATCCTGTAACTGTTCAAACTGCCGTCAATCATCTTATCACTGTTAACATCTGTTGCTTAGTTACGAGCATCCTGTAACTGTTTAAACTGCCGTCAATCATCTTATCACTGTTAACATCTGTTGCTTAGTTACGAGCATCCTGTAACTGTTTAAACTGCCGTCAATCATCTTATCACAGTTAACGTCTGTTGCTTAGTTACGAGCATCCTGCTACTGTTTAAACTGCCGTCAATCATCTTATCACAGTTAACGTCTGTTGCTTAGTTACGAGCATCCTGTAACTGTTTAAACTGCCGTCAATCATCTTGTCACTGTTAACGTCTGTTGCTTAGTTACGAGCATCCTGTAACTGTTTAAACTGCCGTCAATCATCTTGTCACTGTTAACGTCTGTTGCTTAGTTACGAGCATCCTGTAACTGTTTAAACTGCCGTCAATCATCTTGTCACTGTTAACGTCTGTTGCTTAGTTACGAGCATCCTGTAACTGTTTAAACTGCCGTCAATCATCTTATCACAGTTAACATCTGTTGCTTAGTTACGAGCATCCTGCTACTGTTTAAACTGCCGTCAAGTTAACATCTGTTGCTTAGTTACGAGCATCCTGCTACTGTTTAAACTGCCGTCAATCATCTTATCACTGTTAACATCTGTTGCTTAGTTACGAGCATCCTGCTACTGTTTAAACTGCCGTCAATCATCTTATCACAGTTAACATCTGTTGCTTAGTTACGAGCATCCTGTAACTGTTTAAACTGCCGTCAATCATCTTATCACTGTTAACATCTGTTGCTTAGTTACGAGCATCCTGCTACTGTTTAAACTGCTGTCAATCATCTTATCACAGTTAACATCTGTTGCTTAGTTACGAGCATCCTGCTACTGTTTAAACTGCTGTCAATCATCTTGTCACAGTTAACATCTGTTGCTTAGTTACGAGCATCCTGCTACTGTTTAAACTGCCGTCAATCATCTCATCACAGTTAACATCTGTTGCTTAGTTACGAGCATCCTGTAACTGTTTAAACTGCCGTCAATCATCTTATCACAGTTAACATCTGTTGCTTAGTTACGAGCATCCTGTAACTGTTTAAACTGCCGTCAATCATCTCATCACAGTTAACATCTGTTGCTTAGTTACGAGCATCCTGTAACTGTTCAAACTGCCGTCAATCATCTTATCACTGTTAACATCTGTTGCTTAGTTACGAGCATCCTGTAACTGTTTAAACTGCCGTCAATCATCTTATCACAGTTAACATCTGTTGCTTAGTTACGAGCATCCTGCTACTGTTTAAACTGCTGTCAATCATCTTATCATAGTTAACATCATCCACATGTCGTTTAATTTGATTTCCTACCGTATATGAGAGAAATAAAGAGGCACATCGCGGGTCTTTCATGCCAAGAACTCTGCTCATGTGTTGCATAATGATGCATTTCAAAGTTAAACACCAAACATATCATTATAAAAGTTCACAGTGTTGCTGCAGATGAAATATAACGTGGATAACATTAAATAAATATTTTTTAATCAGGTTAGACATTGATTATTTATCACTCAAATCCCGTTCTCTGCCATTCCGTCGGTCGCGCATATCCGCCATGTTTGTAGTTTTTAACACTTTTTATCCGTGTTTGTAGTTCTAATCGAATCCTCGTCCACTAGAGCGTGCATCGAATTCTAACCGGAAGTAGTAGACCATCCGGGAATCTTTGGCATACTTTTTTAAACATACTATGATTTGGGACACACTAATTATATTTTCGAATACTATTTAGGACGCATAGTATGCGAATTAGGACGCAGCAAAGTTTTTTTGCTGGAGAAGGTATATTTATGAATATGGAATGTTGCATGTAAAATAATAAGATTTATCATGTAAACGTGATTGTGCTTTTCTCTGCTATTCTCTAAGATACCAAATATTTCCAAAACAACATGACTGTCAATGTTTTGCATTGATATATGTGTTTTTAAAAGGCCAACGCCAAAACAAATGTACCACAGTTTCAAGGCAACTAACACAAAAAGAGCAACTAAAATCAAAATCAGATTTAAACTTGAGCAAATAATCTTTGTCTGTGTATAATTATGAACGTGTTCTCAGTGTCTGGTGAAGATGCGGGTCAGGTGCAGCGGCTCAGGTAATGAGCTCTCTATAAAGCACACTAATGAGATGTTCTCACACACTTCAGGAGAGGACTCATGCTGTCGCAGATGCTCGTTTGAACAGATCTGACCTGTGTTTGAAGTCTCAGGGTTGTGTGGAGATCATGAGCAGCGGTACTCCTTACATCGGCAGTAAGATCAGTCTGATCTCTAAAGCGCAGATTCGCTATGAGGGAATATTATACACTATTGACACGGATAACTCCACCGTGGCTCTGGCGAAAGGTGAGTGCTGTGCTCAACACACGGGATTAATTAATCATAGTAAACTATGGGAAGCCAAACAACCCAAAAGTAGCACGTGTTTGCTTGTTATGATGATGATGCTCGCGCCTCGCTGATCAGTAACAGTGCAGCGTTGGTGTTTTTACCTGCACGTTACCATAATGAAGATCAGTAGGCTTATTTAAGTTATTGCCAGCAAACACAGAACGTTCCCCTAACGTTAGTTTTTGGTTATTTTTTGGGGATCCAAATACTAACGTTAGGGAAACGTTCTTTTTAGGTAATTTTTTTTGTAACCATAAAATAACGTTCCCAGAACGTTGCAGGGTGGTTACTTTTAAAATAACCTAAAAATAACGTATAGAGAACGTTCCCTAATGGTTAGTTTTAGGTTGTTTTATTTTTATAACCCTGTAAAACTATCTTTCCAATGAAAACGTTGCAGATGTTTTTGTGTAATGACCTATACAGAGCCCTGAAATTCGTGTAATGCAGCATTTATTAAAATACAGAAGTTATATCAATCAAAACAAGTTTTAACTTGTAATATTAAGCAGGGAGTGATAACGGAAATCATAACTTCGTGGGTTTGTTTCATCTTCATGTACTGCGTGCGCGCCTCTGATCTGCACGCTCTGCTCCAGCACGCGCTTTTCACCTGTCTTCCAGCCGCGCGCTCGCGGAATTTAAAAATTAACGGTCATTTCGTTTTACTTGTTTACTCGTACTCGCTCGTTTATCGATCTTTTTATTGAAATGATTACTTAAAATTAATATAGTTATGACAGATTTCGGAGGGATTTGACATGCCTAACTGAAGAGAACATGATGTTAAGCGAGAAGTGGATCAAAAGAGGAGTGTCCCGCTGTACAAACTGTACACTTCAGTGGTAAGAAATTAATATCTGATATCCTACTTTAAGTCAAGTAATTTTTTATTATTTTTTAATATCTGTGAATAAACGTCATATTTTATAAACCATACATTGTGTGAAGTCATTTGGTGTTGAAGAAATAAAATCTGGGTAATTTAGCTACCCCGTAATGGACGGATTTAATCTTATTTAATCTTACATAAGATGGTTGATGTGCTCAGATTATTTTTTATTAATTAAACAATAGATAAAAACAAGATATGGTTTTTATAATACTGATTAGGCGTCCATACAGATCATTTCCATGCCACTTATACTATACTGGGTCGTGTGTGCTGGATGATTTACTGACCTACAGTGGAGTGAGCATTCTGGAGTAAATAGGTTAGGGAAACGTTAGAATAACGTTCTACAAACCAAAAACTAACGTTCTGGGAACGTTATAACGTTCTACAAACCAAAAACTAACGTTCTGGGAACGTTCTACAAACCAAAATCTAACGTTCTATTTCCGTTAAGAAAACTTTCCTGGCTAACCAAAAACAAACCATAAAAAAATAACGTTCCGGGAACCAAAAACAAACCATAAAAACTAACGTTCCCAGAATGTTCTGGGAACCAAAAACTAACGTTCTGGGAACGTTCTACAAACCAAAATCTAACGTTCTATTTCCGTTAAGAAAACTTTCCTGGCTAACCAAAAACAAACCATAAAAACTAACGTTCCCAGAACGTTCTGGGAACCAAAAACTAACGTTCCCAGAATGTTCTGGGAACCAAAAACTAACGTTCTGGGATCGTTCTACAAACCAAAATCTAACGTTCTATTTCCGTTAAGAAAACTTTCCTGGCTAACCAAAAACAAACCATAAAAAATAACGTTCCGGGAACCAAAAACAAACCATAAAAAATAACGTTCCCAGAACGTTCTGGGAACCAAAAACTAACGTTCTGGGATCGTTCTACAAACCAAAATCTAACGTTCTATTTCCGTTAAGAAAACTTTCCTGGCTAACCAAAAACAAACCATAAAAAATAACGTTCCGGGAACCAAAAACAAACCATAAAAACTAACATTCTCAGAACGTTCTGGGAACCAAGAATTGTTAGTAAGGTTACACTTCTCTTGCTTATTATCTTTCATATTACTACATTAACAGTAGTGTTAGCTACTTTGAAGCACGTATAGGCTATATTTAGTAGCCACACGACTTCCATTGTCCTCTTAGATTTAGAACGAAAATGTTTCATCAAAGCATATTTTAAGTCAATTTTACGTTTAAGGATATTTGTGTAAGTGTAGCATATGATTAGGCTATACTGAGAGAGTCAAATTTACTGATATTTTTTGCCAGGACATTATGCATTAATTTTACCTTAAAATGGTTTTACTATAGAAGTGCAGTAACCATGGATTGGTTGTCATTTGTTTAACCACAGTTGAATTACAAATATGGTTGGTGTAATAAAATCGTGGTTAATTTTCATGTCTTATAACCCTAAAAATTATTTAATATGGTGTATAGAAGCCTTACAAATGTAGCCATTATTTAAACTTCATTGTTAAATTTAAATAACATTACCTTGGACATTCCCTGGTCTTTAGAGACAAAAAAATCCTATATATGTGACCCTGGAGCACAAAAGCAGTCATAAGTAACACGGGTATATTTGTAGCAATAGACAACAATACACTGTATTGAAAATTATTGATTTTTCTTTTACACCAAAAATCATTAGGATATTAAGATCATGTTCCATGAAGATATTTAGTACATCTTCAACCGTAAATATATCAACTTAATTTTTGATTAGTAATATGCATTGCTAAGAACTTCATTTGAACAACTTTAAAGATGATTTTCTCAATATTTTGATTTTTTTGCACCCTCAGATTCCAGATTTTCAAATATTGTCCTTATCATAACAAACCATACATCAATGGAAAGATTATTTATTCAGCTTTCAGATGATGCATACATTTTATTCTAATTCTATTTTATCTGTTTTATTTAAAGGAAATAAAAACACTTGACCCTCTAACTCTAGTGCTCTCTATTCTAATTCTATTTTATCTGTTTTATTTAAAGGAAATAAAAACACTTGACCCTCTAACTCTAGTGCTCTCTATTCTAATTCTATTTTATCTGTTTTATTTAAAGGGAAAAACACTTGACCCTCTAACACTAGTGCTCTCTATTCTAATTCTATTTTATCTGTTTTATTTAAAGGAAACAAACACTTGACCCTCTAACTCTAGTGCTCTCTATTCTAATTCTATTTTTTTTTTAAAAAGGAAATAAAAACACTTGACCCTCTAACTCCCTCTATTCGTTTTCTAACTGCTTGTTTTCTTATTGTATATAAATGAATGCATGAATAAATACCCTTGCTAGGTTTACTGCATTGGGCTAACCGAGACTTGTCACAGCACTGGCGTATTATTGCTCTGTTGTTGGTTTGATTGCTTCTACTGTCCTCATTTGTAAGTGTCTAAATGTAAATGTTAACACTGCAGCCCTATCACTGGTGTTAATGGAGAGGGCGAAGATTGGTTGGGTTCCAGCTCTGATTTTCTTGCTTGTCTTGTAAGGTCCATCAGATCTCACTGTGGCTTCTGTTTTTGTCAGTGAGGTCCTTTGGGACGGAGGGGCGGCCGACAGACCGTCCCGTGCCGCCGAGGGACGAGGTCTTCGAGTACATCATCTTCAGAGGAAGTGACATCAAAGACATCACGGTCTGCGAGCCTCTGAAGATCCACCACAGTCTTCCTCAGGACCCTGCTATCGTTCAGGTGAGTCTGGCTGCGAGGGAGTCTCCAGCAGGTGTCTGCAGGCAGGGCTGATGTGTTTCTCTCCGTCAGTCGTCTGTGGGGTCGGTCCATTACCCTGCGTCTCACAGCCCTTACCGGAGCGTGCTGCCCTCCTACAGCCAGCTGGCCGCCAGCTCTCTCCTCAGCCAGCAGTACGCCGCCGCCCTGGGTCTCGGTGAGATGAGCTGCCTCTGCGTCACGCTGAGCTGAGAGCGCTGCACAAACCTGACTGTTCTGTGTGTTTCTGAGGCTCTGGTGTTCCTGTGAGGAGAGGGCCGATGGTGGAGCAGGCTGTTCAGACGGTGCCTGTGGAGCAAGCGGAGCAGAAGGGTTTGTCTGGAGCACAGCAGCAGGGAGGAGAGACGGGTCGAGCGCAGAGGGCCAGAGCCCCGGCACAGAGAGGTGAGCTGATCAACCCAAACATGACATCCTCACACATGCTCTCTGACAAACCCATATCTCATGTTTTAGTAGATTGTGCTAGTTTTAACCCTGGGAGAATTTGTTTCTTTGCTTTTTAAATCTATACATGTATGCATGCATACCGGTATATCTCTTCAAAAAAAAAAAATTCTCTTAAAAAAAATCTATCTTCAAAAGAAAACCTCTTAAAAAAAAATTATATATCTATCTTCAAAAAAACCTCTTAAATTTTATATATATATATATATATATATATTTCAAAAAAAAAAGTTTTAGATATAATTTAAACGGTTAAGCTTTTTAAAGCTGGATACAGTTTGAGTTTTTGGCAGGAAAAACATTTTTTTAAAACCTAATTTTATTAAAAAAATAATTATTGCCACGAAAATAGCCACAGAAGCTGGCATGGTGTTAAACACAAACATGGCTTACTCATGGTTTTGCTGGTCTGGTGTTCATTCAGTATGAAGCGATCCAGTGAACACTGAATACACGAGTCTCTGTAAACTGATGCTAAGAGGGCTGGTGTGCTACTTTTGTACTTCTGGTTAATCCTAGCTTGCATTTCGTTTTGCATATTGCAATGTCCTTTTTTTCTTCTCCTTGCTTATACTTCAGTGACTCAACTTTTTATGACGTTGTTTGATGCTTAAAGATTGCACACTCAAATCATCGTGACAATACAGATGTAGTGTATAAAAAATATTCTATTTTTAGCCATTGTGCTTCTACATCTGCTATAGAAGTATATTAGACGATTTGTGAGGTGCTCTAACTGTATTGTGTGTAATTTCAGCTGTGTTCAGAGTCAAGTTCAAGATTTATTTGTCACATACACAATTATACAGAGTATTAACCAGCAGTGAAATGTGAGTGAGGCCTGTCCAGCTCCAGTGGTCACCTGCAAAGATGGCATGACGTTCCCAGTATTTGGCCCAATTAAGTGTTGCACACACAAATACAAAGCTAAATTCAGTAGTTCCTATGTAACTGACAACACAATGGCCTGGTTTCACAGACAGGGCTTGGGTTAAGCCAGGATTTGGCCATAGCTCAATTAGGACATTTTAAGTAGCTTTTATAAATATGCCTTGGATAGAAACATTACTGGTGTGCATCTTGTTGCAAAACAATGAATCTGACAGATTTTAAGCTCAGTCAGTGCAAGTTTCTTTCAGTTGAAATGGCTCAGACATGCATTTTAGTCTGGGACTAGGCTTAAGACTTCTGTTTTGTTAGTGATGAAAGCAGTCTTCAGCGTTCTGCACTAATGCAGTGCATGTGTGTAGCAGTACTGAAGATGTGCTGGGTTTGGTGTTTGTTCAAGACCACATGCATGAGTACTGCTATGGCAGCTTGAATACCCTAAAGTGACCTCCTTTTGGTTACCGTTTACTTTAACGGAGTGTCTATTTTAGGGCTGTCCCCGAATAGTCGACGCTTCGATTCGAGGAGCCTGATTCGACTACCAATCTCAGTCGAATATTCGCGGGGTGTCTGCAGATGTGTTTTTGTGCAGATAGCCTAGGCTACAAGTCATAATATTAACGTTGTTATACAAGTAACTAAGCATATTCTATATGAGATAAATGAGTGAAATCCCATTGATTAAAAACCTGCTATCAAATGCTTCATTCTACTGGTCATCTTCAGCGCGCGCAGCTCAAAACAGAAATGCAGAACATTATAACTACGGTCATATACATAACGTTATAATGAGAGCACTACTGTGAAAAATGTTGTGAATTCTTAAGGGTTTCGCACAGGGGCGGTGTTTCTGTATGGCAGATGGCATACCCTAGCCCAGTCAGGTGTGCCGTGAAAAATTATCCAAACTTCATATCTCTATTATTATTCGTTATTTTAAATCGGAGGGTTTTAAAAATGTTTAACCAATGATAAGCATTGAAAAGAGCTTGTCAGTCAAACTTCGTAAAGCGGATCATCATGCTCTCAGCGAAACCTCTTCACCCCGCCGACGTGCTGCGCACAGTCTGGAAGAGACAGATCTCCGCTTTTTCACAACGAAAGGGTAAATAATTGATGTTTGAATAGTACAGCGTTTTCTTTACTCAAACACTGTCTACAAAGGCTAATGTTTTTGTGTGCTTGAAGAGCGGAGAAGGTTATTTGCCATCTAGCCTATATAGCCTACTTTTGTACGTTGTAAATATCCTGTGCATAAGCAATTAATTTGAGATTTTGACCGAGTGTATTAAACAACAAGAAAAACTAAGCGCCCATATAGCTACAATAAACGTTATATAACCTGTAAAAGTTGATGAATGCGATGCACTTGCTGCCTCAGATACAGTTACAGCCGTTCTAATGACAGACAAAACACTCAATCTCCGTCATTCGCTGGTCAAAAACCTTAACTCCATTTGAACTTGAATTTCTTATAAGTGCACACTGATCAGTAAAGTCTGATACAATACCAACGCTGACAACGCAGTGTTTAATTACTGATTTTTTTATATCAACCTTCTATCATTGTATTTTGCCCCGCCCCCAAACATATGATTCGAATATCAGTCGACTATCGGCATGATTCGAACATTCCGATTGGACTATGAAAATCCTTAGTCGGGGACACCCCTAGTCTATTTACACTAAGTGCACATATCCTGTCTTGTTGGCAAAGGCCATTTACACTAACTCCGCCCACTAACGTGTGATTGAGTTAGTCAACTCATTTATAAAAAAAATAAAAATAAAGACCCTAATTCAGCATCAGTGGCGTAGATGGTAAGGCGCGTGCATTTTGACGTGATCGACACAAGTTCGAATCCGCCTTTTGCCGAACTTTTTATCTCCCTTTTCAAATCTCATATCACATCGGAAAGGCATTTATTTTCAATAAAAATGAAGGAAATCCAAGTTGAAAAAGTATCGGGTAGGTGTAGGGAGGGCTTTATTGTCCCAATAAAGGTGGCATCAATTTAATAATTTGAATTAAAACTATAAAACAGAACGCAATAATAACTATGTAAATTATAATGTACTACAATACCGAGGTGCAGATAATTGTCACTATTTGCAATAAGTTGTTAAAATAGCAAGATTTTCTGCCATTTATACAGTGTAAATGGAATCTATATGCTGCCTTTAATCTTGTAGTTCACTTAAAGGGACAGTGCACCCAAAAATTAAAATTGAGTCATTTACTCACCCTCAAGTAGATCCAAACCTGTATGAATGTTTGTTCTGAACACAAAGGAAGATATTTTGAAGAAAGTTTGTAATCAGGCTGTTTTGGGGCACCATTGACTTCCATAGACTGCTCTGTTTCCCTCATTCTTCACAATATCTTCCTTTGTGTTCAGAACAAACACATTCATACAGGTTTGGATCTACTTGAGGGTGAGTGAATGATCATTTTTGGGTGAACTATCCCTTTAACTGCTTGCTTGGTAGAATTAACCAATTCTCCCCGTGGATCCCGTCTGTTTCAGCCGCGCAGCAAGGAGCCTTGAAGGAACCGAGTCCAGCCAATGACGAGAACAAGCCTCCAGGCAGCAGGAGAAAACAGGGTAAAGACCGACGCGTTTGTTCTCCTGTAGAAACCAGTACAGCTTCCGGTCCACATCTGAGGTGTCTTGCAGGAGCTCGCCGGTCCAGGAACCGCGGCCGGGGTCAGATCCTCGTAGGTAACACCAAGCCCAGCACCCTGCGGTTTGAGTCGGACTTCGACTTCGAGACGGCAAACGCTCAGTTTAATAAAGACGACGTGGAGAAAGAGATGGAAGACAAGCTCGGTGTTCAAGGTGTGTGGTTCTACGTGAACTCCGTCTGTGGTTTTCTCCTGATTCCAGATGTGTTCTTTGTGCTCGTGTGTGTTTCTCCTGTCAGAACCGGAGGAGAGGAGCGATAAAGAGCAGTCTGTCCCTGAGAGCGAGAGCACTGCTGAAGAGGATCCACTCGGGCCCAAGTGCTTCTACAATAAAGCCAAGTGCTTCTTCGATAACGTCTCGTCGGAGCTCAAGTCGAGGTATGAGCCGCTTGTGTTTCCAGCGGGAGCGTTTCCTCGGAGTAATCTGTCTCTGTCTGTCTGTGTGTGTGTGTGTCTGTCTGTGTGTGTCTGTCTGTGTGTGTCTGTCTGTGTGTGTCTGTCTGTGTGTGTCTGTCTGTGTCTGTGTCTCTGTGTCTGTGTCTCTGTGTCTGTGTCTCTGTGTCTGTGTCTCTGTGTCTGTGTCTCTGTGTGTGTGTGTCTGTGTCTCTGTGTGTGTGTGTGTGTGTCTCTGTCTGTCTGTTGGTCTCTGTGTGTGTGTGTGTCTCCAGGCGTACCACGTGGGCCGAGGAGAGGAAGCTGAACGTGGAGACCTTCGGGGTCCCTGGGCGGTTTTTGCGGGGCCGTGGGTTTCGGGGTAATTACAGAGGGAGACGGGGCCGAGGGGCAGCGCAGCATCCCGTCCCACAGAGAGTAGGGAGCGGACGGCTGTGAGGCCCGGCGTGAGTCTGTTTGATGAACTCTCTGTGATTGAGTTACAGCACACTGTAAAATACACCATCTCTGACACGTCTGAAGTGTTTAAGGAGAACCCTTCAGGGCTGCGTTTCCCGCACAATGACGTAAACCACTGATTAACCTCCATAGTGCGACGCATTGTTGTGGAAGCAATCTAGCTAGTCCTGATCAGTCACATCTCCATCGCTTGAACCACATTAGTTCAACAGTATAGTCCCTTTTTGTGCAGACGTCACGATTACGTCACAGCGCTAGCTGGAGGCAAAACAAAGGAGAACTGGAGGCGGCCCATTCAAACCAGCACAGATTCGGCTTCACGAGGAGCTTAAAATATCATCTTGTTGTGATGTTGGGGGCCAGAATCGACGTAATACAGCCTCAAATTAGAAATTTGATCGCATACCAGCTGCTGCCAGTGCCAGATAAAAAACCGACGACAGCTAAATGCAATAAAACAAGCGTACTGGACCGAAACCATCGTCAAAAATGCTCTCTTTGCAGCGCACCCTTACCAGAAAAGGTTAAAAAGTATTGTCTTTTGTTATGGATTATGGTTTGTTACGTGTCTAAAGATTTCTTATGCATCTCACGACTTAGTCGTGTATGAAATGTCATGTGTGCGTGTGTGTAAAACAACAAACTGACAATTTATATGCTTAATAATCTGTAATATTCTCTTACCATTGATCAATCATAACAATGTATAAGAAATTTTTATTTCTAGAAAATATTCACGTTTTACTTTAAATGTACTGTAATGTCACCGTAAACTTAACTTGCAGCATTTACATGATGTATATGCTTTAAAATAACTATTTGGCCATTACTTGATGCATACATCTTTAAATAATATATCCATCACATTGAATGATCGACTCATGTAGCTGTAAAAATAGTTGCCTGCTGAAATTGACATCCATCCATCCATCCATCCATGTTAATGACTTGTGGTGTTACCGTCTGCTGATCTCTAAGATGCTGCTGTATTGATCATGGCACCTGATGACTAATTTACTGTCATTGTGCTTTATTTGATGCTTGACTCTTACATAAGGGGTTATCTTAGGTATTTATGCACATGCACACTCTTCAAAAACAGCGCTTATTGAGGACATGCTAAAATGCTTAGATTAAAATGCATTTATATTTAGATGGAATGGAATCTAAACGTAGTGCTGCTTGTTTTGCCCAAGAGCATAATTAATTTAAGCCCTAACTATAAACTATGCTTCTAACCTCAGGTCGAGAGCTGTATTTCCATCCACGCTGATTGTGAATGTTTGAACTCATGAAACACCGAATCGTTGAGCTTGCGACCGTAGTTGCTAACAATGCTTTTGGGAAACGCACCCCTGATGTGTTCAGTTCTGTGTGCTGATATCAGTCTGTCATCATAGATCTCTCTTCATCTAATCAGCTCCTGATGCTTTGAAATCACTCTCCATCTTGCTACAGCTTTGGCTTAAACTCCTCTCTTTCCTCCAGATAATCATCCTCTGAGACGTGTGTGATTTGCTCTCGTCTATGAGTTTGGTTTCCGGTGTCGGAGGTCTTCAGTGGTAGATATCACCAGACTAGACTCATCTCAGCCTCCGGTGAAAAATGGCTACATTGTTACTTTTCATTTGTTTAAACTGCCTTTCCTTTTTGTTTGATGTGAAGAATCTCTCAGCTTTAATATGTGAACGCACCTTAATCTATCAGTGATTTCTGCATTTGAACTAGGATAGCACTTTTATTTGTATGTACGGCTAATTTAATGGCTATACAGGAATATCCATTTAGATGGAGTTGGTGAACTTCAGCCTATGGTGTGTGTGGTCCCCGATTACATTATTTATTAGCTTTTTATTATTTTTTTTCATTTTTCCATGCATGTAAAATTGTAAGGGGATCTTGTTCTTGATTGTGATTGTTAATAAACATAGGAAATGAAAATCTTGAGTCTGAATTTTTTTTTTTTTTTTTTTTTTTTTTTTTTTTTAAATGGGCTCTCTGTGAATGGCTTGCAGAGCTTTAATTCCTTGCACTTTAATATTAAAATGTGAGTTAAAGATTAGTGAAAGGAATAGCTCACAAAAAACACGAGAATTAGCTGAATGTGCTCAACTTAAGGTCAAACAGCTGATTAAAAACATCACAATTTTTGCAAGTACGATGTCAGACACTGTAATATGCTCTGGCCCCCTCCCTGCTTACCGGGGTGATGAGATTCATAGCAGACTGTCATTAAATGACTGGATGTCTAAGTGGTGCCCGCAAAATAACATAGGTTTTATAGACAATTGGACGAGTTTTTGGGGCAGACTTGACCTGTTGAAAAGAGATGGTGTTCATCCCTCCTGGGGTGGTGCCGCTATTCTCTCTAGAAATTTGGCACATAGTCTTAGAGTTCATACTTGACTAACTGGAGCCCAGGTCAGGAAGCAGACAGACTGGCTAAACCGACCGTCTGCTAGCCGCCTCACGTCACAGAAGTCAGTTAATTCTCAGCACATAGAGACTCCTTCACCTAGATATCACACTATAGAGACTGTGTCTGTTCCCCAAACTAGAAAATACAGAAAACGTCAAACTATTTATGAGTAACCATTTAATTGATGTTCAACAAATAAAAAAATGTTTACAATACACAAACAATTGATAAAACTTGGCTTACTGAATATCAGGTCCCTTTCTACAAAAGCACTTTTTGTAAATGATTTGATTAATGATCATAACCTAGATTTGCTCTGTTTGACAGAAACATGGCTAAAACCAGATGAATACATTACTTTAAACGAGTCCACCCCCCAAAATTACTGTTACAAAAATGAGCCGCATCCAAAAGGCAAAGGGGGAGGTGTTGCTACAATTTATAACAATGTTCTCAGTATTTCTCAGAAGACAGGCTTTAAGTATAACTCCTTTGAAGTAATGGTGCTTCATATAACATTATCTAGAGAAAAAAGTATTAATGATAAATCAATCCTCCGTGACGTTTGTACTGTATACAGGCCACCAGGGCACCATACAGACTTTATTAAAGAATTTGCTGATTTTCTATCAGAGTTAGTGCTGGCTGCAGATAGAGTCCTAATTGTGGGTGATTTTAATATCCATGTTGATAATGAAAAAGATGCATTAGGATCAGCATTCATAGACATTCTGAACTCTATTGGGGTTAGACAACACGTTTCAGGACCTACTCATAGTCGAAATCATACTCTAGATTTAATACTGTCACATGGAATTGATGTTAATGGTGTTGAAATTCTGCAGCAAAGCGATGATATATCAGATCATTATCTAGTCTTGTGTAAACTCCATATAGTTAAAGCTGTAAATTCAACTCCTTCTTACAAATATGGTAGAACCATCACTTCTACCACAAAAGACTGCTTTGTAAGTAATCTTCCTGATTTATCTCAATTCCTTAGCATATCCAACTGCTCAGAACAACTTGATGATGTAACAGAAACTATGAACTCTCTCTTTTCTAGCACTTTAGAAACAGTTGCTCCTTTACGCTTAAGGAAGATTAAGGAAAAGAGTCCAACACCGTGGTATAATGAGCACACTCGCACTCTAAAGAGAGCAGCCCGGAAAATGGAGCGCAGTTGGAGGAAAACAAAACTAGAGGTATTTCGTATAGCTTGGCGGGAAAGTACCCTATCCTACAGAAAAGCTTTAAAAACTGCTAGATCTGATTACTTTTCGTCTCTTTTAGAACAAAACAAACATAACCCCAGGTATTTATTCAATACAGTGGCAAAATTAACAAAAAATAAAGCATCAACAGGTGTTGACATTTCCCAACAGCACAGCAGTAATGACTTTATGAACTATTTTACTTCCAAAATTGATACTATTAGAGATCAAATTGTAACCATGCAGCCGTCAGCTATATTATCACATCAAATAGTGTACTATAGATCCCCTGAGGAACAATTCCACTCATTCTCTACTATAGGAGATGAAGAATTGTATAAACTTGTTAAATCATTTAAACCAACAACATGTATGTTAGACCCTATTCCATCTAAACTACTAAAAGAGGTGCTTCCAGAAGTCATAGATCCTCTTTTGGCTATTATTAACTCGTCATTGTCATTAGGATATGTCCCCAAAAACTTTAAATTGGCTGTTATTAAGCCTCTCATTAAAAAACCACAACTTGACCCCAAAGATCTAGTTAATTACAGACCGATCTCGAATCTCCCTTTTCTGTCAAAGATATTAGAAAAGGTTGTATCCTCACAATTATATTCCTTCTTAGAGAAAAATGATATCTGTGAGGATTTCCAGTCAGGATTTAGACCGTATCATAGTACTGAGACTGCTCTCATTAGAGTTACAAATGACCTGCTCTTATCATCTGATCGTGGTTGTATCTCTCTATTAGTGCTACTGGATCTTAGCGCTGCGTTCGACACTATCGATCACAACATTCTTTTGAATAGACTAGAAAACTTTGTTGGCATTAGTGGAAGTGCATTAGCATGGTTCAAATCGTACTTATCTGACCGCCATCAATTCGTAGCAGTGAATGAAGAGGTATCATATCGATCACAAGTGCAGTATGGAGTTCCTCAAGGCTCAGTACTAGGGCCGTTACTTTTCACGCTTTATATGTTACCCTTGGGAGATATCATTAGGAAACACGGGGTTAGCTTTCACTGTTATGCTGATGATACTCAGCTCTATATTTCTTCACGGCCTGGTGAAACACACCAAATTGAGAAACTTATGGAATGCATAGTCGATATAAAAAACTGGATGACGAGTAATTTCATACTGCTAAATTCTGAAAAAACAGAGGTGTTAATTATCGGACCTAAAACCCCCACAAGTAATAACCTAGAACACTGTCTAACACTTGATGGCTGCTCTGTAAATTCTTCGTCATCAGTCAGGAACCTAGGTGTGCTATTTAATAGTAATCTCTCCTTTGACAGCCACGTTTCTAGCATTTGTAAAACTGCATTTTTTCATCTTAAAAATATATCTAAACTGAGACCTATGCTCTCAATGTCAAATGCAGAAATATTAATTCATGCGTTCATGACCTCAAGGTTAGATTATTGTAATGCTTTATTGGGTGGTTGTTCTGCACGCTTAATAAACAAATTACAGATGGTTCAAAATGCAGCAGCTAGAGTTCTTACTAGAACCAGGAAGTATGAGCACATTAGCCCGGTTCTGTCAACACTGCACTGGCTCCCTACTAAACATCGTATAGATTTTAAAATCTTGTTAATTACTTATAAAGCCCTGAATGGTTTAGCTCCTCAGTACTTGAGCGAGCTCTTATCGCATTATAGTCCTTCACGTCCGCTGCGTTCTCAAAACTCTGGCCATTTGATAATACCTAGAATATCAAAATCAACTGCGGGCAGCAGATCTTTTTCCTATTTAGCGCCCAAACTCTGGAACAATCTACCAAACACTGTTCGGGAGGCAGACACACTCTGTCAGTTTAAATCTAGATTAAAGACCCATCGCTTTAACCTGGCGTACACATAACACACTAATACACTTCTATTATTCAAATCCGTTAAAGGATTGTTAGGCTGCATTAATTAGATCAACCGGAACCGGGAACACTTCCCATAACACATGATGTACTTGTTACATCGTAAAAAGATTGACATCTACGCTAATATTAGTCTGTTTCTTTCTTATTCCGACGTCACTGCATTCACCAGATCAGATGGTGGATCAGCACCTAGAGACGACCTCTACTACAGCCCTGAACGTCAGCGGAGACCAGGACACCTAGATGAGCCCCAGAGACAGACCCCCAGTGAGGACCCCATCACCTAGACAGCCATCAGGACAAGACCTCGGGAACCAGTTGAGCCCTCCAATCTGACTTTGCAGCAGTTGGAATTGAACTGCTGTGTCGTCTGGCCAGAGGAGAAATGGCCCCCCGACTGAGCCTGGTTTCTCCCAAGGTTTTTTTCTCCGTTCTGTCACCAATGGAGTTTTGGTTCCTTGCCGCTGTCGCCTCTGGCTTGCTTAGTTGGGGACACTTAATTTCCAGCAATATCGTCGACTTGATTGAACAGAAACTTTTTGAACTGAACTGAGCTGGACGATGCCATCACTGAATTCAACAATGAAATGCCTTTAACTGAAAATTGAGTGTTTAATCTTGTCATTTTACATTATTGACACTATTTTCCCATTTTGATATTGTGCAGTTGCTTTGTCACAATTTGTATTGTTAAAAGCGCTATATAAATAAAGGTGACTTGACTTGACTTGACTCTACGATCAAATCTGAGCGTACGCACTCTACGATCAAATCTGAGCGTACGCACACTCTATGATCAGATTCGCACACTCTACGATCAAATATGAGCGTACACACACTCTACGATCAAATCTGAGCGTACGCACACTCTACGATCAAATCTGAGCGTACACACTCTACGATCAAATCTGAGCGTACGCACACTCTATGATCAGATTCGCACACTCTACGATCAAATCTGAGCGTACGCACACTCTACAATCAAATCTGAGCGTACGCACACTCTACGATCAAATCTGAGCGTACGCACACTCTACGATCAGATTTTTCATTGTGTCAGTTAGAAAATGCCAGCTAGGTCCAGAGAATCTACTTGTGCAAGCCAGAGTTCCTTTGAGCATCTTTGGGCAGGTGACACTTGGCACATTACTGGCCCACTGGTAGAGCTCAAACCCACCAAGTGACAGGATCTCCCTCAACTTTTTATTTACCAGATTTCTGGCTTGGTCTGCACAGCGTGGAGTACAAGTGGTGCCAAATGGTAGAACTTGCCACTCATACACTGATGAGGGTTTGGCTCTCTCTATGGGTGCTTTCACACCTGTCTCATTTAGTTCGGTTGAATCGCACTAGAGTTCGTTGTCCCTCTTGGTGTGGTTCGTTTGGGCAGGTGAGAATGCAGCAATCGCACTCAGGTGCGCACCAAAATTGGACCAAACAAGCATACCGAGACCTCCCTGAAGAGGTGGTCTCGGCTCGATTGCAAACGGACTCTGGAGCGGTTCGCTCACGGTGAGAAAGCAATCCGACCCAACGGACCAACGAACCAAGCGGTATCATAATTCATAACGGGAAATATGTTATATAAAAAGCAGCAGTCGGTGTCTTTTGTGAATGCGAGTGAGAATTTGTGAAAAACTGTGATTTTGTTAGTGAGAATATTTGTTATTGCAGTTGAAAAACAAAGAGCACCGACCTCTTCATATTAAAACGTTGTGTAATGAATTGCTCTTCTCCGCGCATTACAAGAATGCTGTCCGGACGAAGCCTTGATTCCTGTATATATATATATATATATATTAGTGAAAATATAATTATATAGGCCTATAGATAGATATATTAGAGTGGAATGACGGCTACATTCGTTTTGCATTTGCCAGGACGGCTATAAAGCCACAATAAGCCCGCAGAGCGAACTTGTCAATCCATCTTGATCAATGACGCAGAGGAACATAAACAGGCGAACTCTGACCAATAAGAGGACAGCTTTACTCACATGTGACTTTGCTTAAACACAGATTGGTACGCTTTGCAATGTTGCCGTGTGAAAGCGAACCAAACAGAGAAGAAAATGCAACAATGTAACAAATTAATCCCTGTTTAAAACCTTAGTTTCTCAATGCAGAAAGGTTACGTAATGCTGGGTACACACTAAAAGATCTTATAAGATCTTCAAAAAATCCTAGATTTATCCTATAGTGTGTGGCGTGCTGCGACGTGACAAGCACACCACACACCAACAGATTTTCAACCAGAGTCCCGACTGTGAACACGGGAAATCTCACAAAATCTCTCGAGACTTGAGAATAGACAAGATTTCTTTTTTATTGCAATTTTAGAACAAAGAACATACAAGGGCAACAACATATAAATGACTTCAAATACAATAATAACTAACTAAATACATAAAATAAAATAAAAAAGGACAAGCAATAAGAAAATTACATTTCCTTAAACAAGTATAAATAATTACAAATTATTCAAAGAATAGATTTAAGGCTTTAAAGTAATGGCAAAGTCCCAGTATTTGGTAATGGCAGGAAGAAATTGTGATGATAGTGTCCAAACCTTTTGTGCTGCGCTGTGTTTATGCTTCCGTCTTCTGTCAGCTCGCTTTCTGATTGGATATTGTTTCGAGCAGATTCAGTCACTCTTACTGTGGCGTTCACACCAGACGCGACTTGCGCAAATAAATCGCGCTATTCGCGCGTAGTTGGACGCTTGAACATTTTGAGTTTACTCGCTTCATTCGCACGTGAACTTCGCTTCACAACAGACGCTAATTCGCGTCATGGGAGGGGCTTCTGCAGGCGGCTCCAGTCTCGTTGTGATATGGCTGACATGGATTTTGTTTAGAGGCTAGTTGCACTTTATGTGCTATGGAAACACTGGACGCGTGTATTTCAGCCGAGAATGTAGTTGTTTAAAACTCAAATCTGCGGTTTATTTATAAAAACAGCTCCTATTTGAAAATGTGCGTCGCTGAATTCGTAGCCGTGAGCTCCACGCGATCACCGGGCGCTCGTGCTCATGTATCCCAAAGAGAGGAGCATAACCTCGGCTAGCCCTTCTGACATCTGCCGCTGGCTCTGATGTATCTGTAGTGGATAAACATAAGATATAATTCGTTTTGGGTAAATCTAACAGGTAATTTTTGGTCTATCGTACAGCTCCGGGTATCCACATACAGCCTCCGCTCGTAATCACGTCACTACTAGAGCAAGCTCCTGATTGGTTAACGCGGCAAACGCCCGAAACGCTCAATTCGCGCCGCATCAATCGCGCCGCAGGATGTCTATTTGCGTCTTTGCATTGACTTAACATGTAAATCACTCGCGCTTAACACTTCATTCGCGTCTGGTGTGAACGCACCTTTAAAGGGATACTCCACCCCAAAATGAAAATGTTGTAGTTTTTCACTTACCTCCATGTCGTTCCGAACCAGTAAAAGCTTCGTTAGTCTTCAGAACACAATTTAAGATATTTTGGATGAAAACCAGGAGGCTTGTGACTGTCCCTTTGACTGCCAAGTAAATTACACTGTCAAGGTCCATAAAAGTATGAAAAGCATCGCCAGAATACTCCATCTGCCATCAGTGGTTCAATCATAATGTTATGAAGCGACCAGAATACTTTTTGTATGGAAATAAAACTAAAATAATGACTTTATTCAACAATTAGGCACATAACGTCTAATCATTTTGGAGATTATCCCCTGGACACAAAATGCATTCACTCTTCTGTATCAGCCGCGCCACAAGGGTGCGCTGTTTGTGTTCAAATCAGAGCGTAAATCGACGAAGAAGATGCATCCCTGTGTCGAGGCTGATACAGAGAGGAGACGTTACTGTGCCTAATTGTTGAATAAAGTCGTTATTTTTGTTTTATTTCCGTACAAAAAGTATTCTCGTCGCTTCATAACATTATGACAATTTTCATTTTGCGGTGGAGTATCCCTTTAACACATCTCACACCACAGGAAAATCTGATAAGATAATCTTTAGATCCACTAAGATAATCAGGACATTACCTAGGATTGTCGGAAGGGGAGAAATCAGCCCGATTATCTTGTGGTGTGTACCCAGCATAAGTGAAAGCCATGCTTCTGCTTAATCTTACTCTACAGCCTACATCCATCCCTTAACATAGAAAACCCTATAGTGCCCCCTGAAGCACAGTAGAGGAACTACACAAAAGAAGAAGCAACATAGTAACCCTACTATGGTCGGTTACATCAAATCAAATCAAATCACTTTTATTGTCACATCACCACAGCACGAGTGCCTTGGTGAGTGAAATTCTTGCAAAAAAGACAGTGCAAAAAAAAAAAAACAATTTACATATAGACAGTACATATTTACAGACTGTACAGAAGACAATGTGCAAAATACACATACTCAATACACACAGTGTACTATAAAGACAGTCTTAGTTACCAATACACTATGTACACATTTTACATTATGTACACATCTATACATAGTAATATGTTAAGGTGCAACAGATTATAGATTTACAACAGAGTAGTTGTGCAATAGATAGTTGTGCAAAGGTGCAACAGATTATACATATGCAATGTCGTGGATGTGCATTGTATGGTATCCAGTGATAGCAGATAGGTTGTATTATTGCAGTGTGTGCGTGTAGTCCAGTAGAACGGTGTTAAAGTGCAGTGCATGGCATGATGTGTGAGTGGGAGTGTGATGTAGGGTGAATTAGTTCTGACTGTTCATTAGCCTGATAGCCTGAGGGAAAAAGCTGCCCCTCAGTCGGCTAGTGCGGGATCGGATGCTGCGGAGACGTCTCCCTGAGGGCAGCAGAGAGAGCAGTCTGTGGGATGGATGGCTGGAGTCCTTGATGATCCTCCTGGCTTTCCTTATACACCGCCTGGTGTAGATGTCCTGGAGGGAGGGAAGCTCACCTCCAACAATGTGGCGGGCAGTTCGCACGACCCTTTGCAGAGCTTTGCGGTTGCCAGCGGTGCTGTTTCCAAACCAGGCGGTGATGCAGCCGGTCAGGATGCTCTCCACAGTGCAGGTGTAGAAGGATCTGAGGATGTTGGGGCTCATTCCAAACTTCCTCAGCCGTCTCAGGAAGAAGAGGCGCTGATGTGCCTTCTTCAGCACTGCGTCTGTGTGAGTGGACCATGTGAGATCCTCGGTGATGTGAACGCCGAGGATCTTAAAGCTGTTTACCCGCTCCACAGGTGTCTTGTCGATGGAGATGGGTGTGTGTTCTCTGCTCTGTCTCCTGAAATCCACCACCAGCTCCTTGGTCTTGTCGATGTTGAGTGAGAGGTGGTTCTCCTGGCACCATTTAGTCAGGGTACTCACCTCCTCTCTGTAGGCCGTCTCATCGTTGTCGGTGATCAGGCCTATCACCGTTGTGTCATCGGCAAATTTGACGATGACGTTGGAGCTGTGTGTAGCTGTACAGTCGTGTGTGTACAGGGAGTACAGGAGTGGGCTGAGGACGCAGCCCTGCGGGGCACCAGTGTTGAGGGTCAGCGGAGATGAAGTGTTGTTGCCCATTCTGACCACCTGACTTCTGCCTGTCAGGAAGTCCAGGATCCAGCTGCACAGAGATCTGTTCAGTCCCAGAGTCTGGAGCTTCTCAACCAGTGTGTCAGGCACTATGGTGTTGAATGCTGAACTATAATCCACGAACAGCATCCTTACATAGGTGTTCTTATTTTCCAGGTGGGAGAGAGCAGTGTGCAGGGTGAAGGCAATAGCGCCGTCTGTGGAACGGTTTCTGCGGTATGCAAATTGTAGTGGGTCCAGTGAGGCAGGCAGCACAGAGCAGATGTGGTCTCTGATGAGCTTCTCAAAACACTTGCTGAAGATGGGTGTCAGAGCAACGGGCCTCCAGTCGTTCAAGCATGTGATTTTATTTTTCTTAGGTATGGGCACAATGGTGGATTTTTTGAAGCATGAGGGAACCACAGACAGAGAGAGGGACAGATTGAAGATGTCTGTAAAAACCCCGGCTAGTTGGTAAGCGCATGCTTTGAGCACAGGACCTGGGATGCCATCCGGGCCCACAGCTTTGCGGATGTTCACCCGTTTGAAGGATCGAGTTACATCCGCGACAGAAAGGGAGAGTGGACTCACCTCTTCTGCAGCAGCCGTGGGAGCGCACTCTGTGTGGGCGGTGTTATGAGCCTCGAAACGAGCATAAAAAGTATTCAGCTCATCCGGTAGAGAGGCCGCAAAGTTCACAGTAGCTGGTTTATTCCCTTTAAAACCTGTGATGTTGTTGATGCCCTGCCACATGCTTCTTGGGTGGTTGTTGTTGAATTGTTCTTCAACTTTGTTTTTATATTGTCGTTTGGCTGCTTTTATGGATCTCCTGAGATCGTAACTGGCTTGTTTCCGATCGTCAGTGTTTCCGGATTTAAAGGCAGATGTCCGCGCTGACAAGGCTGATCGAACATCGCTGTTAATCCACGGTTTTTGGTTGGGGTAGATGCGTATTATTTTGGTCGGAATTACATCCTCTATACACTTCCGTATGAAACACGTTACAGAATCTGAGTACTCCTCTATGTCGTCATCAGACGCTGCCCGGAACATGTCCCAGTCCACGTGATCAAAACAGTCCTGTAGTATAGCGTCCGATTGGTCCGACCAGCATTGAATTGTCCTGAGGGCGGGTGCTTCACGTTTCAGTTTCTGCCTATAAGCAGGCAGAAGCAGAACGGAGGAGTGATCCGATTTGCCGAAAGGTGGGCGGTGGAGGGATTTGTAAGCGTCCCGGAAGGGGGAGTAGCAATGGTCCAGTACACGATCACCACGCGTGTTGATGGTGATGTGTTGAAAGTATTTTGGAGCTATTGTTCTGAAGTTGGCTTTATTAAAGTCCCCCGTAATATCAAACGCTGCATCTGGGTGCGCAGTTTCCTGATCACTTATATTCCCGTACAGTTCCCTGAGTGCCTGGTCTGTGTTGGCTTGAGGGGGAATGTAAACAGCCGTGATTATGATCGCTGTAAATTCCCTCGGTAGCCAGAATGGTCGACACAGAAGCGTATGAAATTCCAGATCAGGGGAGCAGAAGGATTTAATAGAGTGTAGATTCCTTTCATCACACCACGAGTTGTTGATATAGAAACAAACGCCCCCACCTCTGCTTTTCCCTGTGAGCTCTTTCGTTCTGTCCGAGCGGTGCACGGAGAACCCCGTGAGCTCGATGGCTGAGTCTGGAACCATTGCAGACATCCAGGTTTCTGTGAGGCAAATAACGCAGCATTCCCTTGTTTCTCGTTGGTATGAGATGCGCGCACGCAGTTCACAGAGTTTGTTATCCAGTGACTGAACGTTAGCCAGCAAAATGGTTGGGAGAGGAGGTCGAAAGGCACGGCGTCTCAGTCTGACGAGAACGCCAGCTCTCTTCCCTCTTTTCCGGCTACGTTTCTTTCGTCGTGGTCGTGCGTTCCAGACAAAGGGCTCTGATGCGGTGTCTGTAAACAATCCACCGGCGTTCAGGAACTCAAAGTCCGGTTTGCGTTGCGCGACGAAAGAACCGATATTTAAAAGCGTGTCTCTATCGTAGACAGTTATACTAACAACATCTAACACGTAAAACAACAAAAAAACAAACAAAACATACGAAAACCTGCAAAGTTTTATCGGAGATCGCAACACGGCTGCCATCCTCGGCGCCATCTTGAACCTCATGTCCATAGTTTATGTACATAGTTTAGAGTGAGCGTTTAAAGTATTGATCTTTGTGGTATCAGAAGAATTTTTTTTATTTATGCATTTATTTATTTGTTTATTTTTGCTGACCGGCTTGATTTGGAAGTATGCCAGGGCTAGGGTGCTCAGTAGTGCCTACTTCTTAGGGCATTGTTCAAAACAGTATTATATATCCTTTCCAGTTCCCTGAATGATGCTGTGCAATGCTGCCTCATCATTTTTCACTGCTTGGGAATTACTCCTCATAGAAAAAAATAAAATTACAATTATTTGTTACCAAACACCATTGCCAAGGACAAAACCTCGAGGGTTTTTCACCTTTAGCAATCTCGGGACAAACAGAGACAACTGAAAAAAAGCATAACGACAAAACACACTGGCAACGAAAGAGAAAAAGAGAGAAGTATAAATAGGGAGAAACAGCTGCGCAATTTTACTTTGATGCGATGAATGAAGCTGAATTACAAGACGCTGTAGATTCTAATTTGTTATTGTGTTTCTGATGCTATCTGCTGTATTTTATCAGTGGACAAATTCATAAAGTCTGCTAAACTGTGAGGCAATATTTAGTTCGGGTGAATAATAGTGAAGCTTGTCCATTAATAATCTTGAGGTAATAAGGATTATCTTAAATAAATGTCACGCGTGTCAGAATTTGACAACAGACTGCTGCTTAAGACCGTAAATGCAAGCAAATTATTATTATTTTTTTAATTAATATTTCGTCCTCGAACGTACAACAAATCAATGATAGCGTTAAAGAACTGGAATTTAAACTAGAGTCGTTCAGTTCCTTATTAATTTGTCTGTTCATTTTTTAATGTTGGTTTTATTATGTTTGCAGATTAAACGACCTCATAATCTGCCAAAACGAAAAATGAACTAGAAAACCAATCATTATACCAGGCTTGCAAATGTGATGTAGATTGTAATAGATTATAGTATATATAAGAAAAATATGCCATTCACTGCGCCTAAAATATATAATTGCAGAAAAAAAATATATATTGTATTGAACATTAATGGAGCAACAGATTTTGTGTGAAAATAAATCAAGTTGTTTATTTTGTTTAAAAATCGTATAAATGTACGAGGTGAATGTTTTTTTTTTTAATAATGTATAAGTTAATACTTGTTCAAAACAATCACTTTAGCAAAGTTTGTACTATTTTCTGCTTATTTTGAAAAATAAAAGAATTAATTTTTGTTCAACAAATAACTGTCATTAAAATATTAATATAAAAAATATATTTTAAAATACAGAAACAAAATAATTTTAATAAGTAAAGATTCTGAAAGTATTGAAGGATATCCAATAATAATTGAATATATATATTTACAGTAGTAACAACAAATTATATTTTATTATATAATATGATTAATATCATGTTTTTAAATATGATGGTTTCATTCTAAACATGGTGATTATCTCTAATATGGACACATACATAATATATGATATTTATAATCTGAATCTAACCATGTCAACAAATGGAAAAGTCAGCGATCTATTAATTATCATGTTAATAACTGCACCTTTAGCCCCAACAGCAGGGGTCTTTTTACCCCGAATACCATATTTTTACCCCAAATACCATACTTTTACATATCCTTTCGTTATTTAAAAACTGCTGCTTTAATTATCTTAAACAAAACTGAAAGACCTTTGTCTTAAAATATATGCATTAATTTTAGCGGTTCTCATTTGCTACTTAAATCTACAACATTTTAAAAACTAGATTAAGTAAGCACAGAATCATCTTTGCGCTGCTGCACGCGCTCGAGTCAAAGATCAGATAAATATACACCTGCATGTTGAAAAGAGAGTGTTTTGAAAAGTGCTACGCCACGTTTTTGTGCTTTAGATGAAAATAATATCAAAGGTGCCGCCTTTAGCCCCGTTGTACCCTATATATATATTATTAGTATATATTCTCCCTTCATGCATGATCTCAATGATCTTTCAGGAAACTCTCAGTACAGCCAACAGCAGACACAGTACCAGCAAAGCTCTTGGGACGCACTAAGTACTCGTCCCAAACAGCTACAGCGCTCCGCCTCCGGGATACGGTAACAGACTACATCAGATCTCATTCAGTATCCCTACAGATGACACTGACGTGTGCCGTTTGGCTCTGAAGGTGCAGGGCAGTATCAGCAGTACCCATCATACCGCTCCATACAGCCAGCTCCGTCACAGAGGTCCTACTCTATTGAACAGGTGAGCACGATGACTGTCCTGTACAGGTGACCCAGCCCAGTAATGAGAGGCTCAGTTCACCCATCAGATTTCATCCAATGTCTTTTATTATGTATATCTTTTTTGTTTTTCTCTACAAAGGGTCAGTATGGTGTTTGTGTGCGTCCCTCATTACGCTGGACGCTGGAAAAGCAGAGGATTCTCCACCAGCTCTTTTACAAGGGTCTGGAGTTTATTTTTTAATCCTACTTTTATCATACAGGATATATTATTTTCTATACCAGCACACTGAAGTCTCGGATGCTTTTGCTTTTTCTGGAATTACTTGTAAGTTTTGTGGATCGTCTGAATGGATTAATGTTCTGTAGCACAAACGGAAATACTGATGTTTATTTTCCAAGTTTTTGTTATTTATTTAGTTTTATTTCAATTTTAAATACTGTAATCATAAATTTGGTAACACTTTATTTTAGGGTCTCTTAACTAGTTGCTTATTACTAGAATATTAGCATTTATTAGTAGTAATTAAGCCTTATTCTACATCCCTAATCCCTAAATTTAACAACTACCGCACTAACTACTAATAAGCAGCAAATTATGAATTTATTAAGGGAAAAGTCGTAGTTAATAGTGAACAAGTGTTCCCTATTCTAAAGTGTTACCATAAATTTTAATCAAAGGGAACGCAAAATTGCATACAAATAGCCAAAGTTCAAATTTTACACATATAATAAGTTGTATATAGATTTATTTATTGCACATTTATATAGTATGATGTTCTTTAATAGTTTACATGCTCTGAAAAAAATGCTACTAATTTTTTTTAAGGTAAGTTGTTGCAAACAATTTATTTTAGCTACATAAAAAAAAAAAAAAAAAAAAAAAAAAAATTGATTGCAACCACTTACCTTAAAAAATGTAGTAAATTCAATGAATCATTTTTTTGAGTGTGCCGGTTGTGATGTTCTCATCATGTTTTAGGGGACTGAATGTTTTCATGCCTTACTGTTGCTCTGACACTGTATACTGTATCATATGAACAAACGTTAGGGTTATTTAGAAACATTTTTAATGGGGGTTAAAGATGGGTTCACCCGTAAGGGGACAGCACACTCATAAACTGTGGCAAATTGACATTAAAGATAATTATCACTGGCAGTTAAACAGCTTTTATACCATATTGCACAATAATCTGTGACAATCTCAGGATACGTGTGTTTACTTAACAAACTGTACGGTTTATCTGTAATTTGATTACTGATATTGAGTATGCATATGTAGTGTGAAAACATCTACTTAGAATCACATTTGTGATCAAATATCTTACATCTCCATCGTCACTGTTCTGTAATATGGATTTATATTAAATTGATAAAAATGACAAATAAATGGATTTTCATCCCTGTCCTTCACTTTGTGTTCTGTGACAGTGTGAGGATTTTTAAAGCTTTTTACAGGTAAGTCGAGGTGCGATGACAAACAGAACCAGATTACAATGGATCCGTTATGATTTACTAAACACACCAAACACATAAAATAAGGCTTTCAAATGTGTTTGAGGTCAGTGATGAACAGTTCTTCTGTGAGAGTGAGTGCTTGTGTCTCTGCTGGACATATTAGGAACAAACTATATTCAGTCTATTTTATCAAAAATTCCTTCAAAATTAAACTCTTTTAAAATAGGCTATTTACCACATCAGGAAGTTTTTCTTGTTTTTCACAATGGGCTGAAAGCTGCTGATATACACTATACCTATACAACCTTTTTTTTGTTGTTGTTTTCCAATTTTAGTCTGGTTGCAAACACACTCTCATAAAAGTTCATACCTATTTTACATTTTGGCAAATTGGTGGGTAATTAATGTGAATTTGTGTAATCTCAGTGTTTTTTTTTTATTTTATTTTTTTTATTATTATGTCTTAAACAACATATACAGAACAATACAACAGACAATATAAAGCCAGGGAAATAAAGGAGAAAAAAATAAATATGAAAAGATATATTTTATTTTCTTTGTGACAACACTGAAGAAATGACACTTTGCTACAATGTAAAGTAGTGAGTGTACAGCTTGTATAACAGTGTAAATTTGCTGTCCTCTCAAAATATCTCAACACACAGCCATTAATGACTAAACCGCTGGTCACAAAAGTGAGTACACCCCTAAGTGAAAATGTCCAAATTGGGCCCAATTAGCCATTTTCTCTCCCCGGTGTCATGTGACTCGTTAGTGTTACAAGGTCTCAGGTGTGAATGGGGAGCAGGTGTGTTAAATTTGGTGTTATCGCTCTCACTCTCTCATACTGGTCACTGGAAGTTCAACATGGCACCTCATGGCAAAGAACTCTCTGAGGATCTGAAAAAAATAATTGTTGCTCTACATAAAGATGGCGTAGGCTATAAGAAGATTGCCAAGACCCTGAAACTGAGCTGCAGCACGGTGGCCAAGACCATACAGTGGTTTAACAGGACCGGTTCCACTCAGAACAGGGATCGACCAAAGAAGTTGTGTGCACGTGCTCAGCGTCATATCCAGAGGTTGTGTTTGGGAAATAGATGTATGAGTGCTGCAGAGGTTGAAGGGGTGGTGGGGGGGTCAGCCTGTCAGTGCTCAGACCATACGGACTGCATGGCTGTCGTCCCAGAAGGAAGCCTCTTCTAAAGATGATGCACAAGAAAGCCCGCAAACAGTTTGCTGAAGACAAGCAGACTAAGGACATGGATTACTGGAACCATGTCCTGTGGTCTGATGAGACCAAGATAAACTTATTTGGTTCAGATGGTGTCAAGCGTGTGTGGCGGCAACCAGGTGAGGAGTACAAAGACAAGTGTGTCTTGCCTACAGTCTAGCATGGTGGTGGGAGTGTCATGGTCTGGGGCTGCATGAGTGCTGTCGGCACTGGGGAGCTACAGTTCATTGAGGGAACCATGAATGCCAACATGTACTGTGACATACTGAAGCAGAGCATGATCCCCTCCCTTCGGAGACTGGGCCACAGGCAGTATTCCAACATGATAACGACCCCAAACACACCTCCAAGACGCTGAGGGTAAAGGTGATGGACTGGCCAAGCATGTCTCCAGACCTAAACCCTATTGAGCATCTGTGGGGCATCCTCAAACGGAAGGTGGAGGAGCGCAAGGTCTCTAACATCCACCAGCTCCGTGATGTCGTCATGGAGGAGTGGAAGAGGACTCCAGTGGCAACCTGTGAAGCTCTGGTGAACTCCATGACCAAGAGGGTTAAGACAGTGCTGGAAAATAATGGTGGCCACTCAAAATATTAACACTTTGGGCCCAATTTGGACATTTTCACTTAGGGGTGTACTCACTTTTGTGGCCAGCGGTTTAGACATTAATGGCTGTGTGTTGAGTTATTTTGAGGGGACAGTGTTATACAAGCTGTACACTCACTACTTAACATGAAGAAATTACACGTTGCTACAATGTAGTCACATGAAAAGATATAATAAAATATTTACAAAAATGTGAGGGGTGTACTCACTTCTGTGAGATACTGTACATTACTCAAATATTCTGAAGACAGAACACAAACTTACAAAAAGTTTTGATTGCCTTTCTATTAGTGCTACTTTGAATAGTACAATAATAGTTTTCCAATTCTTTATAAAACACTGTGAAACAGGGTTTTCTGTTAGAAAATTTACACTTATGAATGTGAAACTTAACTAATAAAATAAATAGTGTAAATAACAAAGCTTTTGTTATTAATCTATCTTGATTAAAATATCCAAAAACTACATTTTCAAAATGCAAAATAAAATGAAAGAGTACCTTTTCTGTGATAAACACAGAGACGTCATACCATAACTTTTTAACATAACTACAGTGCCAGAAGATGTGGGGTACAGAGAGCAATTAACATCAATATCCTTCCTAAACTTACTGAGAAAATGTTTAACAGGATAGAATTTATTAATAATTTTGAAATAAATTTATTTGACCTTGTTTGTAACCAAAAAACTTATGAGGTAATAACCAAACACTTTCTCAATTAGGGTTTCTAACAAATTTAGACCAATAAGCAATAGAGCAAGGCTTGGTAGTAACCTCCTTTAAAAATAGAGAGCGAATAGATTTGTTATTTTTACCACATATTGTATCAGTTAGATTGACTATGGGCATATCAACCAATATCACATCTCTAAATAAGCAAACAATACCAGAATTAATTGCAGAGAGAACAATGGGAGTCACAGGAAAATTAAAGTGTACAAGAAACTCATAAGTCATAAGATACCCTTGAGTGTTAAACAAATGAGATACTAAAACAATACCCTTATCAAACCAGCTTTTCAATAAAATACTTTTGTGCTTATACAGAATACAACGATTGTTCCAAATAAAATAACGTGCGGAGAGAAATTGTGCTTGTAGATCAATTTCCAAGCCAACAAATCTTGAGCATGAAAGGCAGATAGTTTCACTGGCAATTTCTCAATCTTGTAATCACACATTAGTAGAAAAGAAAGACCCCCGAGTTGGTCAAAAATATGTAATCTCAGTGTTCTGGTATGATCTGCTTACACACTGACGCTAGGTACTTACCTGAAGCTGATTGGTGTTTGAAGTCTGAAGCTGATTGGTGTTTGAAGTCTAAAGCTGATTGATTGGTGTTTGAAGTCTAAAGCTGATTGATTGGTGTTTGAAGTCTGAAGCTGATTGATTGGTGTTTGAAGTCTGAAGCTGATTGATTGGTGTTTGAGGTCTGAAGCTGATTGATTGGTGTTTGAAGTCTGAAGCTGATTGATTGGTGTTTGAAGTCTGAAGCTGATTGATTGGTGTTTGAAGTCTGAAACTGATTGATTGGTGTTTGAAGTCTGAAGCTGATTGATTGGTGTTTGAAGTCTGAAGCTGATTGATTGGTGTTTGAGGTCTGAAGCTGATTGATTGGTGTTTGAAGTCTGAAGCTGATTGATTGGTGTTTGAAGTCTGAAGCTGATTGATTGGTGTTTGAAGTCTGAAGCTGATTGATTGGTGTTTGAAGTCTGAAGCTGATTGATTGGTGTTTGAAGTCTGAAGCTGATTGATTGGTGTTTGAAGTCTGAAGCTGATTGATTGGTGTTTGAAGTCTGAAACTGATTGGTGTTTGAGGTCTGAAGCTGATTGATTGGTGTTTGAAGTCTGAAGCTGATTGATTGGTGTTTGAAGTCTGAAGCTGATTGATTGGTGTTTGAAGTCTGAAACTGATTGGTGTTTGAGGTCTGAAGCTGATTGATTGGTGTTTGAAGTCTGAAGCTGATTGATTGGTGTTTGAAGTCTGAAGCTGATTGATTGGTGTTTGAAGTCTGAAACTGATTGGTGTTTGAGGTCTGAAGCTGATTGATTGGTGTTTGAGGTCTGAAGCTGATTGATTGGTGTTTGAAGTCTGAAGCTGATTGGTGTTTGAAGTCTGAAGCTGATTGATTGGTGTTTGAAGTCTGAAGCTGATTGATTGGTGTTTGAAGTCTGAAGCTGATTGATTGGTGTTTGAAGTCTAAAGCTGATTGATTGGTGTTTGAAGTCTGAAGCTGATTGATTGGTGTTTGAAGTCTGAAGCTGATTGATTGGTGTTTGAAGTCTGAAGCTGATTGATTGGTGTTTGAAGTCTGAAGCTGATTGATTGGTGTTTGAAGTCTAAAGCTGATTGATTGGTGTTTGAAGTCTAAAGCTGATTGATTGGTGTTTGAAGTCTGAAGCTGATTGATTGGTGTTTGAAGTCTGAAGCTGATTGATTGGTGTTTGAAGTCTGAAGCTGATTGATTGGTGTTTGAAGTCTGAAGCTGATTGATTGGTGTTTGAAGTCTAAAGCTGATTGATTGGTGTTTGAAGTCTAAAGCTGATTGATTGGTGTTTGACGTCTGAAGCTGATTGATTGGTGTTTGAAGTCTGAAACTGATTGGTGTTTGAAGTCTAAAGCTGATTGGTGTTTGAAGTCTGAAGCTGATTGATTGGTGTTTGAAGTCTGAAGCTGATTGATTGGTGTTTGAAGTCTGAAGCTGATTGATTGGTGTTTGAAGTCTGAAGCTGATTGATTGGTGTTTGATTGGTGTTTGAAGTCTGAAGCTGATTGATTGGTGTTTGAAGTCTGAAGCTGATTGATTGGTGTTTGAAGTCTGAAGCTGATTGATTGGTGTTTGAAGTCTGAAGCTGATTGATTGGTGTTTGAAGTCTGAAGCTGATTGATTGGTGTTTGAAGTCTGAAGCTGATTGATTGGTGTTTGAAGTCTGAAGCTGATTGATTGGTGTTTGTTTGGGTTATGGATGATGCTTGAAAGAGGAAGCAGATAGGGAAATAATTGCTGCCAGTAATAAATCAAACGTTAACCATAGTCCATGTTATGTCACGGTTTCCAATTGTGTGCTGTTGCCTGGGCCATAAACCTCATATAAATGATGATCCAAAAAAAATCCTTCATTCCTTCTTCCCAGTCCCTCCTACGCTTTGATTTCATTGGTCGACTCACCTGCCGTTCTGCCCTCATTTTGTTTTTAAACACTTCATATGTTCAGAAAAATCACTTTGAAAACAGTTTCATAAAAATCATAGTAAAACTGCTCAGAAATGTGAAGCATTGAGGAAATTACATGATATTAATGATATTCTTGCATTTTTCAGTCTTTGTATGGACATGAAAATCAGGAAGTGAGCAACTGTTTATTTGTTTACCATAAAAGTTAATGGACAATTAATTTACAGTAAATGGCTCTCCTTAAATATTAAACAATCAGATCTTTGAAAACATACTGTACATCTTTCTGAGGGTTTTTAATTGTAAACTCGTCAAAATTATTTCCATGAGAATTTAAATTTTAGACTTTCGCAATGAACATATCATTCATTTCTGCACTGTTTTGGTCACACTTTTCCTTTTCTGGTTACATACTAAATTACTGAAAAAAACATAATAAAAACACCGTAACGTAATAAGCATAGACAAAGGCATCAATCGTTATATATTGTGCAAGCGTCGCAGAACAACCAAAACAAGCACATACTTGAATACCGAAAACAAATATGATTTTCCCAATTGTGTGCATTCATCCTGATATGACTGACTTGTATTATAAATGTATTTGAGGAGTGAAGTGAAACGTCTCCAGGAGCTTCAGTGTCTCGCTCAAAGGCACAATGATGGAAAGATCTGTCTCTCAGTAAACCTCACATGGCATGTCATTTATGCACTTGTGCAGTTCCTCGTTCAATACTGCGGACATTTACAGGTTTGAGATGATCGAAGCATCTTTCTGTACAAGTTGTAACAGGTGTTTGAATGACAATATTTTGATTTTAAGAGATTGTTATGGTTGCCATACATATCTCCTTTGACATTATAGTCAGGGTTGGGAGGGTTATATTTAAAATGTACTGTATTTCACTGCAGATTACAAAATGCATGCTTTAAAAAGTCATTTGTAACACATTTAGTTAGATTACTCAAGTTTTGTAACTTAATCTAAACACTTTTGAATGCTTTGTAATTCTAATAAGGTTTGTAATGACATCTACAAAACGTAGGATGTTGGTTTTCCTCTGCATATTATTTTTTAACAAAATCAGTTTCTCACAATATTTCTTAAAAGGGAAGAAGTGCAGACAATCTTTAAAAATAAATGAATAAAAAAGTGATGCTGTAGAAGGCAGCACGATGCATTAAATTGTACTTATTTTGTCTTCTGGGAAACATGTATGTATTAGATTCTAAAGGGCAGTAAATTAAAATAAAAAAAATCTTGAAATCATCCGGTTCAAAAGTTTTCACACCCCCGCTCTTAAAGCACTGTTTCCTTCTGGAGCATCAGCGAATGTTTTCAGCTTCTGTAATAGTTGTGTACGAGTCCCTCGGTGTGAAAAGATGGATCTGAAAATCATAGAGTTATTGTTGTAGAGCAGAAGATGCTGGAAGAGCTGAGAAAGTGAAGAGCTGGAGGATGTTTCTGAAGAACAGCTCATCACTAAACATGACCACAGTCCTACAGTTTCTATCAATTCAGTTATTTTGCCTTGAGGTGGACATCTGTTGTGTGAAATCACTTATTCAGGACAGTACTAAAATGCAATTTTTATAATTTTGTTAAAAAAATTATTATAATTTTGCATATTCTGCAAGGGGTACGAAACTAAACGTATCTTAGGATGCGTTTGCAGACCGTCAGATTCAGAGAATCACCATTAATTCCCCGATACAGTAATGTTTAAATGACATTAAAATTCAAAGCAATCACGTTAGTCATCTAAAATACTTTTTTGATGCAACTTGGATGCAATTTGACTTCCACCCATTTAAAATGTAGCTGTAATGAAACACAGTTACTCATATTTATATTTTAAATGTGTAATTTACATGTGCTCTGTTACTCCCAACCCTGATTATAATCTGCTGTCCTTTAGAAAGACATGCTCATTTATCTTTAGTGTTTAAACATGGCCTTTGCTAACTCGTGCTACAAAAAATACGCTCTTACAGCATTCTTCAAAGCTCTTTCCCGTTATAAAGACTTCCTCCTGAAGCGTGGCAGATCTCTGAGGCTGAGCCCAGGAGAAAGCGTGCTGCCTGGAGAGGACACAACCGTATCGTTCCTAGTCGAGGAGATCTGGTAGGAAACGGAGTTGCGGTACACCGAGTTGATGTTGCACTCGGGGCACTCGTTCGGGGCCGGGGCCGAGCTGTGGCAGAGGCGCAGGTGATAGCAGACGCAGCTGCAGAGCAGGCTCAGCTGGGAACGAGACTGGGGTTGAGGCGAGTAGAGCGCCGGCGACAGAATGAGGTTGGTGCAGCTCGTTCCCTCGTCTATTGGTAAGAACAGGTTGCTGTGGCAGTGATTCTCCATACGCCCTCTCTTCAGCGAGGCCCGCTCCTGCGCATCCCGCTTCTCGTCCTCGCTGTTCATAGTGAGGAACCTCAACACCACCAGGTTGAGGAAGGCTCCGATCACGGTCAGCCCCACCAGGATGTACATGAAGCTAAAAACCACATAAGGGGTCTTCTCCTGGAGATCCTCCTTCTTCTGAAGAGCCACGAAGTCGCCGAAGCCGATGGTGGTGAGGGTGATGAAGCAGTAGTAGTACGCGTGGAAGAAAGTCCAGCCCTCAAAGTGCGAGAAAGCGGCGGCCCCCACGCACAGCGTTCCCAGGCAGGACAGGAACCCCACCAACACCATGTTTTCCATGGATATCTCGGTGCGGTGCAGCCCTAGGCACTTCTTAACGCGGCTGAGGAGGTAGCGGACGAAGGTGTTCATCCTCTCGCCCAGACTCTGGAACATCACCAGCGTGAGCGGGATGCCCAGACCCGCATAAAACATGCAGAAGACCTTCCCTGCATCTGTGCCGGGGGCCGCGTGCCCGTAACCTGCACAAAAACACCCACAAGAGACATCTGGGTTAGATCGGCGGATGAGATGCTGTTTGAAACCCATGCTTTGAAGACAGTGAACTGAGACTGTCAATAGCTGGGTTTCCATCACCTTGTTTTAAAGGAGACATATTATGCCCTTTTTACAATATGTAATATAAGACTTAGTTCACACTGCAGGCTAAAGTGGCCCAAATCCGACTTTTTTGCCCAAATGTGACCCATATCTGATTTTCTTATGACAGTCTGAACAGCACAAATCAGGCCCAGGCCACTTTCATATGTGGTCCTAAATCAGATACATATCCCATGTTTTGCAATGCGACTTCAGTCTGAACGGCCATGTCGCATGCGATTTTTACGTCATTGAAATGCGACAGACGTCACAATTCTGCGCTGGAGGAGGCGGGAAGATTAAAATCACAATGGCAGACAATATATAGACAATACTATCACTTCGTTATTTAGGCTCCTATTGCACATTAACTTAAAAATGGCTAAACACACGCTAACACGAGCAGCATCCATTTTTATTTCCGCAAACACAGTGCGCTGCGTCTGACATCACGTCGTCTTCTGCTCATGCGGGTCAGGGACGTATACGGTTCACACATGAGACTGATGGCAGTCGCATTTAAATCACAATGTGAACAACAGCACAAAAAAATCAGATTTCAGCAAAAAATCCGATCTGAGCATTAAGACCTGCAGTGTGAACTAAGTCTAAGTCTCTGGAGTCCCCAGAATGCGTCTGTGAAGTTTCAGCTCAAAACACCCCACAGATCATTTATTAAATAATTTTGAAAATGGCTATTTCGAGTGGAAGCAGAAACACTCGTGCCTGTCTCTTTAAATGCAAATGAGCTTCTGCTCTCCCCGCCCCTTTTCCAGTATAGAGCTGCTTCAGCTGGTACCTGCTAAAAACATGTTTTGGTTCAGATTATCATGTTTATCTCACTGAAATCATGCGTTTTAAACCATATTAGTTTAAACTTCTGATGGTTTTCTGACACACACATCCGAAGCACACGGACAGAAAGCTGCTGTCACAGCAAGTGAGTAAACTAAGTTCTCATTCACACACAAGTTTACGTTAAAAACACACACGAGTTACAAAAACAGCCAGTTATGTCTGTGAAGGTAAACAGCTGGGTGGAAACTTACAGATTAAGGGGCCGTAATATTATAATGAGATCCCTTTGCCACGTCACCAAGGGACGCTTGCAGAAAAAGGCTTACTAAAACAAAGTTACTGGGTTCATCTTTTTCACATTTCCTTGGTTGGTAGCTGCACCAGGGACCTGATTATAGCACTTAAAACCTGGAAAAGTCAGATGTTCATGATTTGTCACCTTTAAAGTGGATTTTTGAAGATGATCTTTCATGCAGCTCTAAGTGAATGAAAACATCCTGCAAAGTTTGAAATCTGAAAGTGCTCCGTGTATTGTCTTCTCAAAAGATAGTCGACTTTGAATCATTGAAACGAGTCGTTTTTAAAACGAATCCCAAGCCGTTTCATGTTGACGTCAACATTAGCATATTCCCGCCCACTTGTTGCCACTAGAGCTGTGTCCGAAACCGCTCCCTATCCACTATATAGTGCACTATATCGGGTGTCAGGCATTTCGTAGTGCTGTCCGAATTCTGAGGGAACGACTTCACTCCCTACATTCGTTCACTACTTTTTACCCACAATGCATTGTGATTTCGAGTGTACAACTGATGTACACTCGCTGAAGCACTATTTCCCACAAGCAATATAAAGTCATTTTAAGTGTTATTGCTATTAATATTATTTTCTAAAATATAAAAGTACATACGTGACGAAGACGTTTTTGCAACAAGTCTCACGCCACCGTCTGAATCCGTTCACTTCATTTCGTTCACTCCTTCTGATATAGTGCACTCAACTGCCTACACTATATAGGGATTAGTGGACGAGTGAGCGATTTCGGACACAGCTCAGGTGCCGCTTTTGGAGCGTTAACGATAGCTGTTTCCACGGTAACGCTGTACACAATGTAACACTGTGCTCTGCTTTAAATGAAATCGACCAATCAGAGCAGAGTAGCGTCACGCAAGGGAGGGGTTTGGAAAAATTAATCGTTTGGGAGTCGTTGTGCAAATAAGGTAAAAATTAAATGCATATTATAAGAAAATTAAAGTGTTTTTTGACCTTGCATGCACCTGTTGTTGGGGACTCCCAAAACCAAAATATGAACCTTTCATAACCCATAACAGGGGCACTTTAATGCGCATTTTGAAGTATGGCATGAGAAACGAGTGATGGAAACGCTTTAAAGATTTTATGCTCGCTTGAGGTGGTTTTTGCCTTGTGCGAAAAAGGGTTAATGTGAATAACGGGAGATGGAAATGCATTTTGCCGAAAAAATTTCTCCAAGCGCATCAAAAAAGTCATGTGAGTTTGCGCTATGAGACGGGATGACTTTACTAACAGTGAACCGATCTCGTTCACAGCATATGTTGTTATATTCGTTCAGAAAAGCCTGAGCAAAGCCTGAGCAAAGTATGTCGTATAATTGTGTTAAACACGACTGTGTTCACAAACAGCAGCATTCACCTCCGAAAGCATTGATTGTGTCTCGTCTGCTCGCTCTGAGACGCAAGTCATTTATATCATATATGAAAGTTATTATATTCAGTAGCTTATCCTAGTCTTCTATAGGCTAATTAGTGCTAGTTTACCAGGAAGTGATGATTTTGTTCTCTCTGACTCGTTGGATGGAAACGGTGCTTGTTCGCATATGTTTTATGCGATATTCCAATTTTGCGCATAAGTTAAATTCGCAACTTTGGATGGAAACCCCGCTATAATGTCACTTTGAACGTTTGGTTAGCGCGGTAAAGTTAGTGTTAGGTTTGATATTCACTGGATATTCGCTTAGGCTGATTTTGCTAATTTACCTCTAAGTAAAAAAGGAAGTTCAATAATTAATACAAATTATGTTTACAAAGCCATAGTAAATGACTTGTGGGCAAACTGACTGAAAATATTTAGCCAATATGTCGCCTTAGACAATACCTCCCCTAATGTATGTACAGTACACAAATATTTTTAGAAAAAAAATATTAAAAATACAATACAAAAAATATTTTGTAAAAAATACAAAATGAGGTTTTTCGTGTTCCAAAGGCTGTAGTACATTTGTAGTTAAAAGACTGATTTACTACAGGTGAACTTTTGCCAATTTCTTCCTTACTGTACATACAGTACACAAATATTTTTATGAAAATAAATTACTGTAATTCACCAAAAGGGTTTTTTCATGTTCCAAAGGCTGTAGTACGTTTATAGTGACAAGATTGACTTACTACAGGTGAACTTTTGCCAATATCACTCGTACTGTACGTAAGAACGTTTGGTTATGCTTTATTTTTATAAAGTGTCCTTGTTACGTCAAATAAGAAACAAATTGCAGGGTTGATTTTTTTTAACAGCCTGTATTATTAAACTCACGGTATGTATTCTCTGGTGTTAAACGTTTATTGTAGAATTTACAGCAAGGTTTTGGAGGAACATGCGGTGACTGTACGGTAAAGCCAACACTCAGCACACCACGCCAAACCCGTGAGGTTCGAATCTCGCAATGTTTCAGCTAATACTATATTCAGAATATTACATGGAAATAAATGCGGGTTTAGGGATTTTAGTCAAATTAGTGATTTTCTCTCATAAAACAATAAATGACATTACTTGATTAAAATAAAACCAGCTTTCTCAGCATTATGAGATCGCTGCATGATACTAACAACGCCAAAGCCGTGAGCAACTTTCACAGATGTTTCTGAGATGCATAATTCAGATTTCTTGTTATGAGCCTCATCTAAAGGTGCACAGACTTCAGTCGACATACAAAACACCACCAAGGTCACTCAGACACGTTCAGGTAAAAATATCATGTTCAGATGATATTGTTTGTGTTTTCCATTGCAAACTCACAGTAAAAACTACTTTTTTTACAGTGCATTTTACAGAAATCTATCTGTAATAAAGTAGTGGAACTATAATAAAGTAGTGGAACTTTTACAGTATATTTCTTACAGCATCCTGAGAAATATTAGTTAACATTTAGTTAGATTTCAGTGTAAAATGGCAGTATATTCCTGGTTAATAATTGCATTGCTTTCACAGTAAACTCTGTCTCTCGTGTCTTTATCATGTGAATTCCCAGTAAATGACTGGTCAGTGCTGGGGTTTATGGTACAGGTGCATATTTTTCCCAGTATATCAGAGTTATCTTTTATGTAGATTTACAATATTCACATTTAGTCATTAAGCTTTTATCCAAAGTGACTTACAAATGAGGACAATGGAAGCAATCAAAATCAACAAAAGAGCAATGATATGCAAGTGTTATAGTCTCAGTTAGCTTAACACATAGCAAGGGTGTTTTTAAAAAATATATATATATATATAATAAAAGAAAACAGATAGAATAGAGCAAGCTAGTGTTAAAGGCCTTTTTTGTTAATTGTATAATAAATAAAAAGAAAACAAATAGATAGAATACAAAAAGAATAGAGAAGCTATAGTGTAAAGAAATGTTAGTAAATGAATACTATGAGTTAGTAAATGAGTGCAAGTCTAAAAGTGGCATGTTTTTTTTTAGAGAATAGAATTGAAGAATAGAATTAGAGTAGAGTGCTAGAGTTAGAGGGTCAAACAAAGATGGATGTGTTATTAGCCGATACTTGAAGATGGCTAAAAATATTAACAATATTGCCTATCATAAAATACTATGAAAGTAAGATTTCTGCAGCACGTTGCTATTAATCTACATGGGGAAAATTAATTGATATTAAAAAGTGTGGTGATGGTTGTCATACATTGTACGCACCGATGTGAAAATGGAAGATATAGGCCTGGTTTCACAGACAAGGCTTAGACTAAACCAGGATTAGATCATAGTTCAATTAAAGTCATTTTTATAAACATGCCTAGACAAAAACATTAATGTTGTGCATCTTGAGACAAAACAAAGCACTGATATATTTTAAGATCAATCAGTGCAAGCTTATATCAGTTGAAACAGCTCAGACTTAGATTTTAGTCTAGAACTAGTCTTAAGCCTTGTGTGTGAAACCGTCAAGGTACTAGTCACAATTAACATGCAGATTTGCCTTTCATAGATCACTAATTCATTCACTTTTGAATTAAAATTATGATATGGATATCCATTTTCATAACACTGCATTTCTTACATTTATTCAGCACTTAAAATCAACTAGTTTCACGAAAAGAACGTCAACTGAACAAATAAACAACTTATAAGCAGAACTTCACACAACAGACATGCAAACAAATAACACTTAATGCATACAAATGATCATAATCATATTCATATGGATTTAGAGCCTGTTGGTGGATTAAGTGCTAAAATAAATAGTTTAGCTGCACCTCAAAGAAACACAATAAATACATTGTATTTTTTAAACAGAAAGAAGATCCAACAGCTGTACTAGGGTGAAGTCAGCTAAAATGGGCCATCAGGTAAAGTGGGCCAAATAAGGTTATAGCATCATATCTCACAGAAAATCACAATAACTGATCTTGCATTGCTGCTTCAACACTTGTTGACATGTAACAGTATTAACAATTGTTTAAAGCAGACAGGGCACAGTGTTACATGAAGCTCGTCAGAGGTAATTGAGCCTGACATAGAAAAGTTCATTAATCACTAATAAGGGTCCTAAAGCAATTATAAGTAAGCTTACCAACAAAGCAAAGGTTTATGAACAATGTTATGACATGCTCTTTAAAATACAAAAGTTTAATTTATAAAAGATACTTTTTGTGAAAAAGGTAATTTTAGATAGAAATGGCTGGTTAAGCAAAAATGGGCCACAATTTTCAGCTAAAATGAGCTGCATACACACACTTTTACACAGAAATTGAGGGTTAAATAGGTTTATAGGCCTAGATATGTATCCATACAAAATCTTAACAGTCTTTTAAAAATATAAGCATGCACACAAAAGACACCAATGCACAGAAACACACACCATGTTCAGTTCATTTTTAATTGCATTGTTTAATTAAATATTCATTCAACTTTCTATGTAATGAAATACAGTTATGGTGTTGCTATGGCACAGTAAATACAATAGTGTCGATTTACTGTTAAAAAATAAACAGATTTATGATGAAATTACCTGTTTGTATTGGCCCACTTTACCTGAACAGCTGGCCCACTTTACCTGAATGTTGTGCCGTGGCTCAAGAAGGTACCTCTAGCTCTCATAATTTTAAAACGTTTATACTTTTTCACATTTAAATATATTTAAGAAACCCATGCTAATTTATAAGAATATCATTAGATCTGATGCATAATGTACTTCACCCTACAAAGTTTCTAAAAAGGAGTGGTGAAGAGATATTCATAAGCTGGAGGTGGATAATGGCTCTTATGTGATGTTCACATCATTTCATCAGCAGAACACAAGTATATGTCTTTGTCACAAAGAGCACAGAATGAGGGCCAGTAAGTTCTCGGGCAACACAAACATACTGGAGACTGAAAACTGAATATTAGTCATTGGTTAAATACACAGCTGCAACTTTCTGCTTCGTTTAAACCCTGAACCTGAGCAGTGTTGCTAAATTAACCACTACCCTAGCAACCTTTTCTTCCCAAAGCACCTAGCAACACATTTAGCAATTTTAACAATGTATCTGGCAACTTTTGATAAGTGACTCAAACGATAAAAAGCCACATTATATTATAAATGACACAAAAAGAGGAGTGCACACGTCGCCTGAATTTGCAATTGTTTAATTTAATAATAATTGAATAATTGTTCATTTATGAGGCACTTTGTTAGTAGCTTGTACGTGCGATTGTTGATCAGTTAGTACACTGCAAGATGTAGAAAATGGAAAAATCAAATACAGAAATGTCCTTCATATTAACATAGATTTCTTAGCATACTACCTACTAATACACTGCTTAAACGTATAATTGTTCAGAATGTGTTCGTTTACTAGCCAATAAAAAAAAACCTTAAATTGTAATTGTACGTTTTCAATAATTCAATGCATGTAAAAATAGTTATTTGTATTTTATATTATTATACTATGCATTTATATTATTTTACGAACAAATTTAAATGAACATTTTTTTTTTGCCGAGACAATTTTGCGTGATTGTGTAATGACGTCATCGCGCAATGACATCATTAGGAACCGTTTAGCAACGAATAATCCTTCCTTTAGCAAAAACGAGTTGGCAACACTGTCTCTGGGATGTTTTAGAAGCTGTATACTTACAATGCAACACTACCACAGAAAAAAAAAAAAAATGAATAAGACGTTGATATTTGGTTAAATTTTGGTTGCGACGTCGGGTGACCAAAATCCAACGTCAATGTTAAATTGATGTCCAATACCGACGTTGACATTTAGTTGTTTTTAGGTTGTGTAACCAAAATCCAACGTTAAGTCAACGTCTAATATTGACGTCAACCCGATTTTCATTTTCAACCAAAATGCAACGTCTGTCTGACGTCATGTCCAACGTCAACCTGACGCTACATAGACGTCTGGTGCCTGCTGGGTTCCTTTGGCACCATATCGGGATTTGATTGCACGTTTTGCAATAAACTGGCAGAAAATAACTTACATTCACTGCAAATAGTTCACTATTGATACTTTAAATTCCTAGCCACTTTTTAAAGTTTAAGCATAGTTTCTTGTAGTTATGCATGATTTAATGTTACAAGGACACTGTAAAATGAAGTGTAACGGAAGTAATGATGCGTTAGTTGCTAATTCTTCTACTGAAAACACCGAAGCTCACCTATCGTGGTGATGACAGTCAGTGCGAAGTAAAAGGACCCGGCGAATCTCCACTGTCTGCCGGCGCGATGTGGCTCCGCCTGCTGCATCACGCGCTCGAGCTCTCGGTAGTCGTCCTCGGTGAAGCGGTACCTTCTCTTCATGTCGCTGCGCTTCTGCTCCAGCATGCGCTTCCTCGCGCTCTCGGTCTCGGACTCCAGCGCGTCGAAGACCGCGGCGCCCACCAGCAGATACGAGAACATGCAGAGGATGAGCGACAGCGTGCGCACGTTCTGCTTCTTCATCATCATCAGAGCAGCTCTGACTCAGTGCGTCGCTATTAGCGCTCGGTCCGTTTACCAAACACTGAGCGACGGGGAATCCAGGTGTCGCTTCAGACGCATGTCCGATTTCTTTCGTAGGTAAATAAGGTGTGTCGTGGAGATCAAACTAACCCTCCTGTCTTCCTGGTCTGCGCAAATCGTGCGAAGGAGGTTTCCAAACCGAACCGGTCATGACTGGCAACCAATAAGATCTCCAGGAGTCCAGCTGCATTCAGAGTCAGAAGAGCGCAGGTGTGTGTGATCACACACAGAAAGCAGTGATGCTCTGCGTTTCAATGTGCATACTATCTGCCCTAAATAGTATTGAACATTACTACTATCACATATAATGTAGGATGCATGCACATAGGCACGCAGTGATCAGAGCGCTGTCCTCGGTGCTGAAACAGCTCCAGCACAGCTTGTGTATGAATGCCATTGTATTCATTATCAAACGAATGGCTTTAATCGATAGAAAGCGTATTTTAGAGCAAAACGTTAAAAAAGGTTACACTTTATTGTGTACAGTGTAAGTATATAGTTAAAGCTACAGTCCGTAATTTTTTTTTTTTGGTTAAAAATGATCCGAAATCAATATTTGAGCAAGTACATAACCAGCCAGTGTTCAAAACTATCTTACTTTAGCTCGATTCACAACGGTTAGCTTATAATAATGTTTTCTAGTTTGAGTGGCATTGGTAGATTTTGGCGGGAGATTCGAGCATGCTGCGTCATTACGTCACTGTCTGTAAACAAATAAGTTTTTCCGGCAACTAGATCACATGTGAGGATCCTGCAGATCATTTATAGCCTTTTCTCACAACAGCTGGAATAATTAAATATCATTTTGATGGTGGATTGTGATCCAGAAAGGATTATGTGTTTATGAAACACATGTGAATGAAATTAAATTATATTCCAGTTTTAAATGTGCTTCTGACTACAGATAGCCTTATTACACAAGATTTGTATTTTAAAGAAAACCAGTTCGAACGGAGCATAATTTGCTTTTTGGGTTAAAATAATTTCTATATGAAAATCGAATGGTATGACAATTAGATATTAGACTTTACAGAAATTGAAATCTACGCTAATACACTCATAGTTACGCAATGCTGATGTTGTTAACATTAATAATTTGAGAATAAAGTATAGCAATAATAATAATGTGCACGGTTTGATGTGATATGAGCTAACCGATCGTTAGATTTAATCACTATTAGTAGCATGATTTATGATAATGTTTTTCCTCAGTTGGTCAGAACAAACATGGCAGACTTGTTACTTGTTCAGATGATAATATACGGTGATAATGCTGATTTGGGTCATATATTCAAGACGTAGCTATAATCTGTGACTGACAGCTACACATTCACCTCAAAACATTAGATTCATCCGCGCTGAAGCGAGCCGGAGCACAACCCACACAATGAAGATAATTCAGCACACAGCTGCAATACCAGCTTTTCAACAGAGATGGCGACAAAGAGGCTAAACTTACGGACTGCAGCTTTAAGTACTGAGTAATATTAATTAACTACATGTACTTACTATATGGTTAGGGTTAGGGTTACTTGCATGTAATTATGCATCATTTATTGTTATTATAATAGCAAATGCATGTAACGTGTAACAAGGACACCTCAAAATAAAGTGTTACCAAAAAAAAGTCTGATTGTCAAATGTCAGTGGATCATGTCTAGAGACCATAAGGGGTTTAAATAGTACACTCCCAGATTAGATTGGTACGTTTTTGATTTATGTTACACAAGCATGTTAGCTGCGTAAGTTGAAATGCTGGCTAATCATAACTAATACAATCAAAACAGCACTGTAAGATGGATGCAGTCAACAAACAGTGGGTTATTAAACAGCAAGAGCAACACTATTCACTTCTGTGTCTTCAGCACAGACATAGACCACATGAGGGAGCACTAGTGCATAACCAGTATAGTATTAAAATAATATAAAGTCAAATAAAATCAATAATTCAGGGTCCCACTTTATATTAAGTGGCCTTAACTATTATGTACTTACATCAAAAATAAGCACAATGTATTTATACTGTATTGTAAAACACTTTTGCTGCTATTGAGGTGCATACGGGTAGGTTAGGGACAGGTTAGGGGTGGTATGGGTAGGTTTAAGGTGGGTTAAGGTGTAAGGGATGGTCAACAGTGTAATTATAAATGCAATTACACAAAATAATTACAGCTTAAATACAGGTATTTTAAAAACATAAGTACAATGTAAAAACATGCATGTACACAATAAGTGCATTGCATCAATTGATTAATTTAAATGTAAGTACAGTAGTTAAGGCCACCTAATATAAAGTGGGACCAATTTAGTGCTTGTGTATGTGCAAAACATTAACTTAAACAAGTTCTATTAACTTAAATCTGGAGTTTATAAACTTTAAGGTAACGCCTATTTTTCAATAATAAACTCCAGAATTTAGTTTTTTATTTTGCACTACACAAGCATGCTAAAATTAAATTAAAATACTGAGTAGGCTAACTGATTACACATAATATATTATCAAGGTCATGGATGAGCAACACTTACTCAGAGTTACCGTGGCAACTCTTACCGTGCTGGGCAACATAGAGGAGATAGTTTTAATCACACGGTCAAGACAATAATAAAAGAAGATTGTATCTGATTTCTCTGGACAGCTGGGTTAGATGATACAGGGGTCAGTCAGCTCCCTTATTTTGTTGAAGTTAAGGAAGAGATCATTTCCACAAGCTCATCCCTATTCTCTTAGAGATAAACAGAAGCTGTCTCTATGGCAGGAGCATTTCAGTAGGTACTAATATACACACAGGGTGGACACAGAGTGATTTGGGGGCCCTAAGCAAATTCCAGGTATGGGGCCCCAACACACCAACCACGGTTTACTTGTAACCCTTATTTGCTGCCTCATAGCTTGAAGTTTATTTACCCCTTCACACTATCATAATGCAAATTCAGAAATGAATTAGTCAACCTGATGACTAATTTATGATACTGTATATATATATATATGTGACCCTGGAGCACAAAACCAGTCATAAAGGTCAATTTTGTGAAATTGAGATTTATGCATCATCTGAAAGCTGAATAAATAGCTTTCCATTGATGTATGGTTTGTTATGATAGGATAATATTAGTAAATCTGGAATCTGAGGGTGCAAAAAAATCTAAATATTGAGAAAATCATCTTTAAAGTTGTTCAAATGAAGTCTTAGCAATGCATATTACTAATCAAAAATTAAGTTTTGATATATTTACGGTCGAAAATTTACAAAATGTCTTTATGGCACATGATCTTAATATCCTAATGATTTTTGGCATAAAAGAACAATCAATAATTTTGACCCATACAATGTATTCTTGGCTATTGCTACAAATATACCCCAGCGACTTAAGACTGGTTTTGTGCTCCAGGGTCACACATGTATATATATATTTGCTTGCACTTGTCCATTTAATAGCAGTATTTCATGTGTTCTGAAGGCATACAGTAGGGTTTGGTGAGAAACAAACCAAAAATGTCATCTATTATTAAGTGAAAACCATTGGTCGTTGTAGTCCTGTACATTAATGCTCCCAGGAAAAACAAAAGCATATCATTTTGAACATTCAATACAAATAAAATCATGAAACAAAACCTCAACAGTATGTGTTTACTTTCTTCTGTTGTGAGACACTCATTGCCACATGAACAAATAATGTATAGGCTTGACCCTTCTAAAAACACAGTATAATAAACTCAGTGGATTATAACCAAGAAAGCGTGCAAAGCGCTCTTGTAATCACTGAAATCTGCAGCTCTCTTCAGTTCATCATTGCACAGCAAATCTCTTCTTTATATTCTGATCACACAAACACAAATATGCATTTGTCAAATCTGTTTCAGCAGATCACCCATGATTCCCTGGGGCCATAAGCAGTCGCTTACCTCTCTTATTGGTTAACCCGTTTAATCCCACCGTCACAATAGTGACCGTAAAGATGGTTTTCATCTATAAAGCTGTAAAAACCTTACTAGTGACCTCCTGCAAATATAGAAACAATAAAGGTCTCAATTAAATATGTGCAGAGTCACATGATCAGTGCAGATTGTCACATGACCAGATCAGAATCTGACTGCATCAAAGCTCTGAAACAAGATATGATAACATAAAGATTTCTGGTGCACATTATCTTTAAGGTGTCTAGTATTAATATATGCATTCACATATATTCAGTTTTGTTGAGTGTGGTCATAGAGTGAGTAAACATGCTGGGATAACAGTGAACTTAGGTATACAATATTAATACAGTTGCAGTTGTTAGTGAAAATTACACTAAAATGTTGCAATGACAAAATATTGCACTAAATTAAAAATTCAAATGTTGCAAAAATTTACAATATTGATGTTGTAATACTGGTAGCACTAATATAAAAATGTGATGTTATATTTTACAAAAAAATTGAATGCGTTGATGGTTGTATTTTGTTTTTGGTGTTTGGTGATGAGTTTTTTAGTGACCTGTTCATTAGAAGGGGTGCCAATACTTTTGGCAATATAGTGTATATTTCGCATTGTTAATTACAATAACTAGCTGAAAGAACTGTTGCTAAACTTAGAACAAAGACTTGAGACTCTCTTGCTGCCTAATGTATCTAACAGGTGCCATTAACACTGTAAAACCTGATAAACATTTGAGTGAAATAACTCAATTATTTTAAGTTAGTAGAGCTTAAAAAAATATGACAAGTGGTGCAGAGCTGAGAGCAATATGGGATAATCCCACTCATCATAATGATAATTATATACAACTTTCTTCCATAAACGTCACATTCATCCCAAGCTTTCTCTTTTCATTCATATCTAAGTGCTGGTTAGCAAAAGCACACTGATGAAGTTAACACTTGCATGTAAATAATCAAACAACATGCAGTATATGTAATTTTAACAGTTTGCTGTCCATCCTAAACCTAACCAAAGGCTCTGCTTTTCACCACAATGATAACAATACAAAACCAACAAAGCAGAAACCTATGTAAATCCTAACATAACACAACATTTAAGTACTAACTTCTGTCTCCCTATGTTAATCTTGTGCAAAAACACACTAAATAAGACTTGATTTAAACATTTATTTCCTCGCTGTCTGATGCAAAGCATGCTGGGAAGTAGAAAACTCACTCATTTTAGGTGACAAACAACATTTTGAGTTTACAGAAATTATTTGAGTGGTACTAACTCATTTAATTGGTTTCACTGTTCGGTTTTACAGTGATAGTGATTCAGTGGTTGCTGATCAGTCTGTCTGTCTCAGTCTTAGGTTAGCAATCTCAACTAGACAACCCCTCGGAGAATGGGAACAATCATCTCAGACAGCAAATAAAGACGCTGTGACTCTGAACAGGTCGTTCAAAAATTAATACAAATAAAAACCTGGGCTTGTGATGATTTAGAGACACTCAGTCAACCAGGCAAAGTTTGAAGGGAGTGGAAATATGTTATAAAGTTTGCCGTTTATCATGGAAAGAACCACAGAGAACATCAGCTTCAAGCAACACATAATATCCACAAGCCTTTGACAAATACCCAGAGACTTGGTGGACTTCCACAGAAATAAAGTCCACCGTCTAGAAGGCAATTACATCTGTTTGGATGAAAACGGCGTCCAAACTTTGGGAAGAAGCAGCGCAGGCATCAACCTTCATTTGAAATAAATTATAAGTTGTTCAATATAGTTGTTCCAATAGTTTTGAAGGGGAAAAAAACTCAACGTTCAACGCAATCAAATGCTTTTCAGCATCAACACAGAGCAGTTATGATGACGATTTGGAGTAAATTATGACTAAGAGAGTACAAACATTAAAACCCTTTAATAAAACCGGTTTGCTCTTTATGTATTAAGCATGGAAGTCACTTTTCGAGGTGGGTAGCTAACACTTTTGCCAATGATTTACAACCTTCAGAAGTGAAAGAAGCATGCAAGAAATTAAATAATAATAATACAGAGCAAAAGCCACTCTGCATAAACGGATAAGAGTAACGGAGCCAATTTATCTGGACATTTCTTGAACAACTTCAGCACCAGGATTGCCTGTATAATCTGTACAATCTCCTTAATATACGCCACAGCTGGATCAACTGTAGGGTCTTCTCCTAGGTCCTGTAGGAACGATTTCATTACATCAGTCGAATACACACGCTCATATATTTGTGACTCTCAACAACAAACCCAGACATAAGGGTTCATCTTTTTTTGTATGCATCATCTGAAAGCTGAATAAATAGCTTTCCATTGATGTATGGTTTGTTATGATAGGACAATATTTGTAAATCTGGAATCTGAGGGTGCAAAAAAATCTAAATATTGAGAAAATCACCTTTAAAGTTGTTCTAATGAATTCTTAGCAATGCATATTACTAATCAAAAATTAAGTTTTGATATATTTACGGTAGGAAATTTACTAAATATCTTCATGGAACACGATCTTAATATCCTAATGATTTTTGGCATAAAAGAAAAATCAACAATTTTGACCCATACAATGTATTGTTGGCTATTGCCAAAATTGCTATATATACCCCAGCGACTTATGACTGGTTTTGTGGTCCAGGGTCACATTTATCAACACAAGAGGATTCAGAATAAGATCCTGAAGGCCGATCGGTCATTAGGCAAGATCACAGAGTTCAGCGACTATCGTTAAAAGATGAGCAGAAGACTGCCTTTATCTGGCTTATTATCATCTGGTCTTCATCACAGCTGTTGCCGTGGTAACCGGATTCAGAAATAGCAGTGGCCAATCGCTCGTACAGTCTCTGGATGATGCTATTTATAGATGCACATGCAGAGATGTGTTAACTGTCCTGTTAGTCAGCAGAGAAAACAGGCCACAGAAGACAAACCTTACAGATCATTACAGTATCACAACTGGCAAAAAACCCTTGACAGCTCAGATCTGGACCGCTGATTTCATCTCTAAACATATTACAGATTTAACATCCAGGCAGACATGAGTGCATATAAATAAGCACAGACAATGTGGATAGTTTATTATTCATATTTACATTCATGTATTTGCAAGAAAAGTGCACATTTTGTACACCTATGCATTGGTGTGATTCATACAGCATTCATAAAACAGTACACAGAATCTCTTGGATTACACTTTGCATCTAGACGTCCTGTTACTTTCTCCACAGTCAGAAATCTGGGTGTTATATTAGACAGCAACTGAAAATCATATTTCCAATGTTACAAAAACAGCATTCTTCCATCTTAGAAACATTACCAAGCTAGTTCATGCATTCATGACCTCTAGACTGGACTATTGTAATGCACTGCTAGCTGCTTGTCCTGCATCTTCAATAAACAAGCTACAGATAGAGTCCTTACCAGCTCAAGAAAATATGATCATATTACCCCAATTTTACAGTCTCTGCACTGGCTACCTATTAAGTTCAGTATCAGTTACAGAATATTATTACTTACCTATAACCAGTGTTGGGCTCGTTACTCAAATAATGTAATATATTACTCATTACTATTTACTCCTTTCAAAAGTAATATTGTTACTTGTTACTTTCTGTCAACAGTAATTAGTTACATTGTTTCTTCACGTCACACAGAAGTTGTAACTGTGTATCTTCCACATAAATGTTACTAATAACATATTTCTGCATCATCATTTGACCAAAATCCACATTATTAGTTATTACAAACACTCACTAGTGACATTCAAGTAGAAGTGTTGTATTAATCTCATTAATTGTCTGTTTGTGTGTGGTGTGTGTGTGTGTGTGGGGGGGGGTCTGTTTGTGTGTGTGTGTGTGTGTGTGTGTGTGTGTGTGTGGGTCTGTTTGTGTGTTGTGTGTGCGTGGTGTGTGTGTGTGTGTGGGGGGGTCTGTTTGTGTGTTGTGTGTGTGTGTGTGGGTGTGTGGGTCTGTTTGTGTGGTGTGGGTGTGTGTGTGCGTGTGTGTGTGTGTGTGTGTGGGTCTGTTTGTGTGTGGTGTGTGTGTGTGTGTGTGTGTGTGTGTGTGTGGGTCTGTTTGTGTGTTGTGTGTGCGTGGTGTGTGTGTGTGTGTGGGGGGGTCTGTTTGTGTGTGTGTGTGTGTGTGTGTGTGTGTGTGGGTCTGTTTGTGTGTGCGTGGTGTGTGTGTGTGTGTGGGGGGGTCTGTTTGTGTGTTGTGTGTGTGTGTGTGGGTGTGTGGGTCTGTTTGTGTGGTGTGGGTGTGTGTGTGCGTGTGTGTGTGTGTGTGTGTGTGTGGGTCTGTTTGTGTGTGGTGTGTGTGTGTGTGTGTGTGTGTGTGTGTGTGGGTCTGTTTGTGTGTTGTGTGTGCGTGGTGTGTGTGTGTGTGTGGGGGGGTCTGTTTGTGTGTTGTGTGTGTGTGTGTGTGTGTGTGGGTGTGTGGGTCTGTTTGTGTGGTGTGGGTGTGTGGGTCTGTTTGTGTGTTGTGTGTGTGTGTGTGTGTGTGTGTGTGTGTGTGTGTGTGTGTGTGTGTGTGTGTGTGTGTGGGTCTGTTTGTGTGGTGTGGGTGTGTGTGTGTGTGCGTGTGTGTGTGTGTGTGTGGGTCTGTTTGTGTGGCGTGTGTGTGTGTGTGTGTGTGTGTGTGGGTCTGTTTGTGTGTTGTGTGTGCGTGGTGTGTGTGTGTGTGTGTGTGTGTGTGTGTGTGTGGGTCTGTTTGTGTGGTGTGTGTGTGTGTGTGTGTGTGTTGTGTGTGTGTGTGTGTGTGTGTGTGTGTGTGTGAGTTCGTTCCACTTTGTGTTATATTTCATTATGTATTTTATCAAATCACATAAGTTTGTAAGAAACTGTTTAATTTTCCAAAAAGATGTTTAATCATAGTAATATAATGTAGCACATGCTGATCAGAGGGATGTAACGCCAGAGTAAAGTAATACACAACAGTGTTCAGATCATAATTTCTCCTGACAAAATTAATATAATGCAATATGTATATCTGCTGAATGTAATCATATTCCGAGCTTGTCTGCTGCACCTCATCACATGTGTGAGTCGTGAAAATTATGAACATAAATCTAGGAATAATTTGATTATTTGATTTTAAATCAGCGGGTCGAGGCATCAAAAGTAACTAAGCTGTTTTATGGATGGTAACTGTAATATTATTACTGAAATCTGATTAGTAATTAGTTACACTACTAGTTACTGCAAAAAGTAATATTATTACAGTAACTAAGTTACTAGTAATTAGTTACTGCCCAACACTGCCTATAAGGCCCTAAGGGTGAATCCCATTTCTCTGTCTTACCCCTTCCCCTTCCCCTTCCCCTTCCCCTTCCCCTTCCCCTTCGTCTTACCCCTAACCCTTGTCCCTCGAAACCGAGTGGTAAGCGCTAGGGGTGAAAACATACCCCTATGAGATGAGACACCACTTGGTTACGGTTACGTCATCGTACATCGTCGCTAGCTGGCTGCTACGTCACCAGAGGCGACAAGTGTTGATCACAAACTTCCAAGATGCCGTCTGCAAGTGTGTGTATGTCGATCGCGTGGGTTTTATTAGTGATGTTTTTGCGATTGTTGTGCAAATCAGCGATGTAACGTTAGCGTAGCAAACTAGCGATTTTTTAAAACGTTTCAATTAAGAACATGGTTGCAAATATATATGTACAGGACTGTGTAGAGCACAAAACAAGACTGTCGTAATTTTTAAATCAATTATTTAAGCCGAAAATGGGACTCTCTGGATGATCTGGCCGACATTGTTGCCGGTTGCGCAGTGTGGTTACTTGGTTTCAAGTAAGCTCGCGAAAATGCTTAGTTTTAAGGGGTATCTACCACTTCCCCTTAGCCCTACCCCTCGATCAAAACCAGAATTGGGATAGCCCTTACTCTCACGTGAACGCGCAAAACTAAGGGGAAGGGGTAAGACAGAGAAATGGGATTCACCCTTAATGCAGTGCCGATCCTAGACTTCTGGGGGCCCTACGCAAAACTGTGTCGCCGGTCGGGGGGGGGTTGATGAATGGATGAAACGCATTTGTCCGTGTTTCACTCCGTCTCGAATCGCGCTCACGGAGGGCGCTCGAGAAACAGTATCTCTTCGCGGTACGCTTTCAACTCTTGTTTTTTTTCTTCAAACAAGAGACTGTACGACATTCACGTTGCAAGATTTTTACATAGAGAGCGTGACAGAGCACAGCATTAAAATAAATGATCATTCATGTTTTCACGACAGCTGGTCAAATTCAATAACGAAACTAAAATTAAAACATCTTTGAGAGCAAGGGGGCCCCCTGGTGTTTCGGGGGCCCTATGCAGCCTGCGTATTCTGCGTATAGGGAGGATCGGCTCTGACTAAATGGTTTAGCTCCTGCGTACCTAACTAGTCTTCTATCTCGCTACAATCCATCACGCTCCCTAAGGTCATAAACTCTGGACTCTTGGTAGTACCTAGAATAGCAAAGTCCACTAAAGGAGATATTTGGCTCCCAAACTCTGGAATAGCCTTCCTGATAACGTTCGGGGTTCAGACACACTCTCTCTGTTTAAATCTAGATTAAACACACATCTCTTTAGCCAAGCATTCACATAATGCATCTCATAATCTTGTACTGCAGTTATATCTGATCAAACACACATTATTATTCTTTAGCTTGGGTTGAACCAATAATTTTTGCTTGGATGGAACAACAGCTACGCTAATTATGTCTCTATTTAGGAATTACCAACGCTATCTCACGGCAATTCGTACGTATTTTACGAGGTGGCTAATTCGTACAACCTCACTCGTACGATTTGTCTAAACCCCAGTGACGGGTAGGTTTAGGGGCGGGGTTAGGTGTAGGTCATTCGTACAAATTCATACGAATTGGCAACTCGTAAAATACGTACGATTTAGCAAAAATCGTATGAATTTGTACGAGTGAGGTCGTACGAATTCGTACGAATTAGCCACCTTGTAAAATATGTACGAATTGCCGTGAGATCGGGCTGGAATTACACAAGCTTCAGTCTGGATCCAACCCTTAAATGATCTGAGATGACCTGAGAAGAGATGATGCTGACCCCTCAGACAACATACACAATTACCAAATTTTGCCATATGTTAAATATATTAAGTTTCTACAGTATATAAATATATTGTAGAAACTTAATCTCCGATAAAGCTGCTTTGCAACGATTGTATCGTAAAAGGCGCTATACAAATAAACTTGAATTGAACAGTTGTGTGTGTGCTTGTAATCTGCACATACGCCCTACCTGACTTGCAGTGTGAAGCCCTTATGTTGGTTTTAAACACCCCCCACCGCAGAGCACTTACTTATGCTGTTCCAGCAGCGCTCAGAAAGCCCACAGCGTCTCTTTCTGAGCTCTATACTCTTTTAACTCTTTTTAGTATCAAGCACATGCTGTCACGTTACGTGACTAGACTGATGCGGCTGTCAGGAGAGTAAAGGAACACAGCATGGCGTTTTCATAATCGCTGAAAAAAGAAAACTACAATTATTTTAAACACCTATGAGAGCAAGGGGGCCCCCTGGTGGTTTGGGGCCCTGCGTAACCTGCGTACTTTAAAGGGAGGACCCGCGCTGTGCTTCAGTCACTCGACTGCTTGGTGACACAAAACTTTGGATTCTTTTGGAAAAATGTTTATTGGCAGTGAAGAAATTTAGAAACTTCGCAAAATGTGTCTGAAATGTAAGTTACTCAGTATTAATTACTCTGATCAGCTGACAGTACACTACAAGTGCATCTGCTGCGTTTCGCTCGTTTGGTGTGTTTGTTCAGGGTTAGAACTCATCAAGGGGCCTCATTTATGAAACATATGCATGCACAGATTTGATCTTAGAGTGTGTGTATGCTAAAATCAATCATTGACATCGAAAAGTGCTTAGTGATGAACTAAATTTGGACTAAACTTGCCTGCAAACAACATGAAATATTATTTTATTTTCAGATGCATGTATTTTGCGGGAGCTCTGTGAGTTGTTTATTTCTCCACCGCCTCACTCGGGACATCATCAGTCCAGGAGCAGGGCTGAGACCGCTGTACTGTACAACACCAAAGACACGGCAAAACAAGAACCGACCAATGAGGACTGAAACACAGGGCTGTGAATGTAAACAACCAACAGTACAGACTCTTTCTTTAACTATAATACCTAAAGATTTTCCTCTAACCTGCAGATGGAGGTATTCTATCCCTAACACATGGGCCAATATACAGAAACCTTTTATATTTAATTTAGGTCATAATTTAAGGCATTTTATCATTAAAAAAAAAATTCTCATAAGCCAATTTATGGCATAGTTGAGTATTTGTGCAATAAATAGGTAAAAAACTACCAAATATCCAAAACAACATAGCATAAATGTATAGCTGAGAAGTCAATAAAAAAAATGATATATAGTTTGTCATATAAAAAATGTATATTTCCTTATGCAATCGCTCTGTAACAGTTTGGGCTCAAGAGACTTTAACGTCGCTCTAATCAAGGGATGATTAAAGGTTAATAGACAGTCAAAACACAGGCAAGGGTCGAACAAATGGCAAACAGGTATATAGAAGGCAAGACAGAGGAGTACTGAAGAAAACAGGCGTGGTCTTCAGATATCCAGAGGGATACAAGAGGGGTAATCCAATAACATGATGATAATCCAGGCGAGGGACAAACTGAGTCCAAACGACAAGACGAGAGAGTAATCCAAGACAGGCTATAAACTTCAGGACAGGCGGAGATAACACAGAAACGAGATACACAGGCTAGGATCAAGACACGAATGACTCGGGTAATAAACAGGATAAACTAGAGGGGTCATCAACGTGGTGCCCGCATGGAGTCTCTGGGCCTGTTGACACCTGGTCACTTCATGCGTTTTCTCTGATCGGATATCTATCCGATTTGTTAAAACGTTTCCATTTACACTTGGTCTTCGCAAAACGGATATAAATCCGTTCTTCAATTCCAGCGCTATATGCAAATTTAATGGCGTTCACGTCAATGAAAGCAATAGATATGCGCTGCATTTTATTCATTATCAGCTCATTTCAATATCAGAGAGCACGGCATCAGCACGGGAAAGATAGGTTAGTCTCACTACTTTTAATGAAGATGATTGTGTGTTGAGCGTCTGCGACTATTACTTTCAGTTTCATTCGCGGCAGTTTGCGCGACGGCTTTCTGATACTCAGCTACTCATCCGCGGCGATGCTTGTTGCATTAGCGCAGTCATATCTGACTATAACATGCCATATAGCCTATAAAACGCTCTCACACGTTTATTATTTTAATATTGTCGGAGGAGTAAAATTAGCATATGTGGTTTCAACAACCAGATGCATTTACACTTGTCCAGTTTCGTCCCAGAACACCTCCTGAAGTGGTTTGAGCGATCGGATTTATATCCGTCTCCAATGCGTTTCGGACGGCATTTACACCTGGTCTTTTCAGGATCGGATAGCTATCCCATCAGAGAAAACACATGAAGTGACCAGGTGTAAACAGCCCCTCTGAGTCGCCCGCCAAGCACGTTTTATAAATAGCCTGAAGTAGCGCCGGACGATAAACGATATCATATCGAGATTATGATAAAAATATGTTAATAATGATGATAAGCTCTGGACATTTTGACTCAATATGGATTAATCTAACATCCTATCACACAACAGAAATAAATGCTTCAGCAGCAGTCAGAGCATGTGGCTAATAATCTGCATGTTGTGTGATACACAAACACACGTGACTCGAGGTGTTTTCAGCGTCTGTGTCTCAATACATGAAGACATGAACACACTTCATCTCCAGAGCTGCTCTGAGAGTCACTTCAGCAGCTTTATGCGTTTCATTTGAGAAAAATACTAAATAACTAAAACCAAAACACCTTCACGACAAACCGCCAAAATAAAAGCCCGGTTTAACTTTTAGATAGATTATATATTATTTGACTTTTGTAATATATTTTGAGCAATTATATTACTACTGTATACTAAAATGCAATTCTCATAGTAATACTACTAATATTATTATTAATATAATTTTAAGGTATATCATACAACCAAGTTATTTTTTTATTATTATTATAAATTTAAACAGTTCCGTTGTGCAGCATCTTCTCTGATAAAATGAAAATGCTAATTTTTTTTTGTACTGAATCATAAAACACACAATCCATAAAAAATCAAAAAGGAAAACACAGAATTTGGGGAAAAATGAAATGTATTTATTTTATACTTTGTTAGGTTGAGACAGATGTGCAATTGTGTGATTGGTTCCTGACCCTGTCAATCAAACGCAGAATCGGCAGGTATGCCACGCCTCCAAACACTCGTGACACGCCCCCGATGCTTCGAATCACCTTAGTAAGTAAAGTAGCCCTTGAGACCATTTTATCCCTTCAAGGAGCCCTCGCTCACTAAAAGGTTGGTGACTCTAGGGATGGCAGACGTGAAACTGACGTTTCGACACGGTGTCGAGATCCCGAAGCGCAGATGTTTCGAAACACTGCTCCGAAGCGTGATTCGAAACACCCGTGTCACGTGACTAAGGTGATTCGAAGCATCGGGGGCGTGTCACGAGTGTTTGGAGGCGTGGCATACCTGCCGATTCTGTGTTTGATTGACAGGGTCGGGAACCAATCACACAATTGCACATCTGTCTCAACCTAACAAAGTATAAAACTGGAGTTAACGCATCTTCACTTCGTGGGTTTTTGTGAAAGAGATTTTGCGATATAGTGATATTTATAGTGTAATTTGGTTAATTATATTTAGGCTACATTAAAAGTTATTAAGATATTGATAGATAGGCCATAGACAGATAATTGTCCCTTGTGAGAGGATTTTTTCCAAGGCTGGAGATATTCTACGTAAAAAAAGAAATAGGCTAAGTCCATCAACAGCAGAAATTACATATAAATAATAATCTTTATATGTAAAAAAAAAAAAAATTAAGATATTGTGGCTTGATGCATTTTATTGTCTATTTTTCATTACCAAAATAACACTTCACAAAGAGTTCATTCAGATGTCAGACCGATGTTTCAACACATTACAAGAACAGAACAATAAAAACACATT
>CM049862.1:182500-245000 GCA_027422415.1 Schizothorax lantsangensis | reverse complement strand
ACAATAATAAAATAATTTACAATAATAAAAATAATAAAGTAAAATACTAAATACATATTTTGACCGTTTAGAATGAATAACCGATGACAGACAAAGCAGAATCCCAGTAACAAAATATTTAATTGCCCATATTTTAATTGAAGATATGTCATAATAGCAACACTATGAATGCTAACTTAATGATTTAACTCGAGCGCAGATGTCTGAAACGCACTGCTAGGGGTAACAAACTCACCCCAAGGGTACAATTTTAACTTTTACTTCAAAATAAAAATACTCCACAAATCTAAAAACACCAACACACACAAAAAAATGATATTCAACAGTAAAAAATATCATCGATCGCTATTTTCAAGACAAAACCTCAAACAGTTTTGACTGAATAAATCTCACTAATGTTGATCGTGACTAAATTAAAAATAGAGCCGTTCATTAAAAGTGTTGAGATGAGGTTTAGTGGCGTCTGACCCCGTCTGACCCCGTCTGACCCTGACCCTGCAGTGCATTCACATCAGTCTACAGCTAAACTTACATCGCTCTGCTGTGTAACACATTAGTTGTGTATGTGACGCTGGAGCACTAAAACAGTATATTTGTAGCAATAGACAACAATACATTGTATGGGTCAAAATTATCCATTTTTCTTTTATGCCAAAAATCATTAGGATATTAAGATCATGTTCCATGAAGATATTTAGTAATTTTCCTACCGTAAATATATCAAAACTTAATTTCTGATTAGTAATATGCATTGCTAAGACTTCATTTGAACAACTTTAAAGATGATTTTCTCAATATTTAGATTTTTTTGCACCCTCAGATTCCAGATTTACAAATATTATCCTATCATAACAAACCATACATCAATGGAGAGATATTTATTCAGCTTTCAGATGATACATAAATCTCAATTTCCAAAAATTGACCCTTATGACTGGTTTTGTGCTCCAGCATCACATTTAACTAAAACTAACAAATGAGTTTGAATTTGAGCTGGTGTTGTGGAGAGTTTTTTAATTGTTTATTAGAGAGCAAAATGCATACTATTAATAATTAGCAAGGAGAATTCATTACTGAATGGCTTGAGCAGCTTTGTACGGAGTAGTAGATATTTCCCAGGAAGCTCCTACAATGTCTGGACGTACAGGGTCAAAGACGTAAAGATGGCCACATCAAAAGAAATTTACAAAAATGATTTTATGTCCATAGAAAGCACATTAAATGTAAGTAAAGTGTCTACTTTTAAGGTTTTAAATGTTTTTGGAGAATAAAATGTCAAAATTTGGTTGAAATAATGTTACATTGTCATTCAGTGTAACACAATATTTATGTTAAAAATCAAATAACATGCTTATTCTGACTTGTACATATTAAAATATATAAAATAATAAGGGAGCATATTACATTTTATTGTGTTTTAAATGAGTAAAAAATTCTGACTGACAAATGGGCGAAATGTAGGATAGTGGCACATTTTTAAAATGTAATTAGTATCTGGGGTGAAAGTAATTAGTCTTTTAATATGTCATAAATTGATTTTTGTTGTAAATATGCCTGACAAGACTGTCACACTGAATGATATTTTAGTGGCTGTCTTCTGTAAATCAGGGAGAAATTTATGATATTTATTTTGTGCTCAGAAAAACAAAAACAAAATTGTAATTTAATTAAACAGAAAACTTTTTAATTTTTTTGGGAAAAAACAACAACAATTAGAGCAGTATTACACTTATTGTTTCTATGCTTAAACCCTTTTTCATCTTTGACCCATGAGCAAACACTAGTCTATATGAGAATGAGCCTAAACTCAATATCAGCTGTATTTGTTTGATTTAAAGACAGCTTGGACACACATAGTCGATGCTCGCCGCTATTTTTTATTCAATTTGTAATTTCCTGAGAAGTCTGAAACGTTAAAGAGCCACAGCTGAATAGTTTGGGAATTGGGACGCAGCCAGTTAAAGCACTAATGATTGTCCCATGGTTCTTTGCAGTGGTCCAACTCCTCCTCAAGAAACCTCAGAGCGGCCAAGGACATGCAGAACTACAGACACGGATATCCAGTAAGAGTTTGACATTATCAACCATGATAAACTAAATAGTGCACTTTGAGTTCGTTACAAACCCCTGACGTGCTGATCTTCTATCATCTCGCTGTAGAACATCAATGAAGAGGAGTGTCCCGAAGAAAGAATGACTAACTTAAAATTCTATCTCAATGAAATTAAATCATCACCTGATGGTACGTCTCCACTTTCTCTTGAGCTGCAATAGCAAGTCTATGGAAGCCCGTTTCCGCCACTGAATAAAAAATAAAAAAGGTAATTGCAACTTTTTATCTCTCAAATCTGACTTTCTTTATCAGAACTGCGTGATATAAACTCGCAATTCTGAGAACATATTAGTCTTTTTTTCCCCGTCAAAATTTGACTTTATAACTCGCAATAGCAAGTTTATATCTCGTAATTCTGAGAAAAAAAGTCAGAATTGCGAGAAAAAGTCAGAATTGCGAGAAAAGTCAGAATTGCGAGAAAAGTCAGAATTGCGAGAAAAGTCAGAATTGCGAGAAAAGTCAGAATTGCGAGTTTCTAAGAATTCTAAGAAAAAAAGTCAGAATTGCGGGAAAAGTCAGAATTGCGAGAAAAAAGTCAGAATTGCGAGGAAAAGTCAGAATTGCGAGAAAAAAGTCAGAATTGTGAGTTTCTCACAATTCTAAGAAAAAAAGTCAGAATTGCGAGAAAAAGTCAGAATTGTGAGTTTCTCACAATTCTAAGAAAAAAAGTCAGAATTGCGAGAAAAGTCAGAATTGCGAGAAAAAAGTCAGAATTGCGAGAAAAGTCAGAATTGCGAGAAAAAAGTCAGAATTGCGAGAAAAAAGTCAGAATTGCGAGTTTCTAACAATTCTAAGAAAAAAAGTCAGAATTGCAAGGAAAAAAAGTCAGAATTGAGGGAAAAGTCAGAATTGCGAGGAAAGTCAGAATTGCGAGAAAAAGTCAGAATTGTGAGTTTCTAACAATTCTAAGAAAAAAAGTCAGAATAGCGAGAAAGTCAGAATTGTGAGTTTCTCACAATTCTAAGAAAAAAAGTCAGAATTGCGAGAAAAGTCAGAATTGCGAGAAAAAAGTCAGAATTGCGAGAAAAGTCAGAATTGCGAGAAAAAAGTCAGAATTGCGAGAAAAAGTCAGAATTGCGAGAAAAGTCAGAATTGCGAGAAAAGTCAGAATTGCGAGTTTCTAAGAATTCTAAGAAAAAAAGTCAGAATTGCGAGAAAAAAGTCAGAATTGTGAGTTTCTCACAATTCTAAGAAAAAAAGTCAGAATAGCGAGAAAGTCAGAATTGTGAGTTTCTCACAATTCTAAGAAAAAAAGTCAGAATTGCGAGAAAAAAGTCAGAATTGCGAGAAAAGTCAGAATTGCGAGAAAAAAGTCAGAATTGCGAGTTTCTAACAATTCTAAGAAAAAAAGTCAGAATTGCAAGGAAAAAAAGTCAGAATTGAGGGAAAAGTCAGAATTGCGAGGAAAGTCAGAATTGCGAGAAAAAGTCAGAATTGTGAGTTTCTAACAATTCTAAGAAAAAAAGTCCGAATTGCGAGAAAAAAGTCAGAATAGCGAGAAAAGTCAGAATTGTGAGTTTCTCACAATTCTAAGAAAAAAAGTCAGAATTGCGAGAAAAGTCAGAATTGCGAGAAAAGTCAGAATTGCGGGAAAAGTCAGAATTGCGAGAAAAGTCAGAATTGCGGGAAAAGTCAGAATTGCGAGAAAAGTCAGAATTGCGAGAAAAGTCAGAATTGCGAGAAAAGTCAGAATTGCGGGAAAAGTCAGAATTGCGAGAAAAGTCAGAATTGTGAGTTTATATCATAATTCTAAGAAAAAAAGTCAGAATTGCGAGAAAAAAGTCAGAATTGCGAGAAAAAAGTCAGAATTGTGAGTTTATATCTCATAATTCTAAGAAAAAAAGTCAGAATTGCAAGGAAAAAAAGTCAGAATTGAGGGAAAAGTCAGAATTGCGAGGAAAGTCAGAATTGCGAGAAAAAGTCAGAATTGTGAGTTTCTAACAATTCTAAGAAAAAAAGTCCGAATTGCGAGAAAAAAGTCAGAATAGCGAGAAAAGTCAGAATTGTGAGTTTCTCACAATTCTAAGAAAAAAAGTCAGAATTGCGGGAAAAGTCAGAATTGCGAGAAAAGTCAGAATTGCGGGAAAAGTCAGAATTGCGAGAAAAGTCAGAATTGCGGGAAAAGTCAGAATTGCGGGAAAAGTCAGAATTGCGAGAAAAGTCAGAATTGCGAGAAAAGTCAGAATTGCGGGAAAAGTCAGAATTGCGAGAAAAGTCAGAATTGTGAGTTTATATCATAATTCTAAGAAAAAAAGTCAGAATTGCGAGAAAAAAGTCAGAATTGCGAGAAAAAAGTCAGAATTGTGAGTTTATATCTCATAATTCTAAGAAAAAAAGTCAGAATTGCGAGAAAAAAGTCAGAATTGCGAGAAAAAAGTCAGAATTGTGAGTTTATATCTCATAATTCTAAGAAAAAAAGTCAGAATTGTGAGAAAAAAGTCAGAATTTTGAGAAATACTCAGAATTGCGAGATAAAAAGTCGCAATAACCTTTTTTTTATTCAGTGGCGGAAACGGGCTTCCATACAAGTCCCTAGTTGAGGTGTGTTGCACTTCTGTTGCTGTGTTTTTGAGCTCTTGTCATGTTTCTCAGATGTGTCGATTGAGACCTTTCACACCGAGTGGAGAACAGATTACAAACGACTGGAGAGAGTTCACTCCTACATTCAGTGGTAAGAAACGCCTCTATAACGGATCCTCCTGATGATTGAGGGATTGAGACCGTATCTGTCCAACTCTCCTTGTGTTAAGCGGATGAAATGCTTTGGAATAGGGCTGTAATGCTATCGGATCGGTGCGTGCTCGGTTTTGACGTCACGGTACACTAGGGCTGTCAAATTGGCTGAAAAACTCAATTTGAATTTTGTATTAAAATATTATCAATATTCGAGTTTAAAAGGCATAATTCCTGTTAGGAGGGAAAAAAGCTTTTGTCTTCTCTCCTGAGGCGCACCGAGCAAAATATCACTAATGCACGATTCTTCAAAGCAATAAAATAACACGACTATCTTTGGAAAACATTCATAATGTTTATAAACCATATATAATTAATTACGTTGCTTAAACAATTAGAAACATCAAGCATCGTGTAAGCATGCATAGTTTAATACAAAGGACCGAAAACCAATCACAAAGAGTGCTTTTTCATTTAAAAACATGAGATACAGAAAAACTGGCATAAAGTCTCAAGACATGTTTTTAAAAGTTGAACATTAATTTTACATGCTTTCTAAACATGCAGCTCTCAGTGAGACGCGAGAGTAACGCTGATAGATGTTTCTATAGAAAATGTGATAATATGTGTTCTGTGTGAACGGCTTGGGTTCAGTTTTGAGGTAAATAACATCTTCTCTGCATCGATTTTCTCTTCTTCTGCTATATTTTGAATGAGCAGCGCTGCATCTAGTGGCTTCAGCTGGATATCTAGGGCTCTATGATGTCCGTGATGCAGAAAACACAGACAGAATCAGTCATAAAAACTGAATTTACAGTTTAATGTCACGGAGTTTGTCAAAGTTTGGATGAATTAATCAAAAGTAGGTCACTTAAATCAAATGGTGATATGGACTAGTATCTGATGTAAATCTGAATCCTGCATGTGTCTCTGTGTGAATGGAGCAGGGTTTTGTTTACTACATACACAGAGCGCGTGATTTCAGCGTCTGACGTCTCAATGAAGACATAAATACATCAACAATATCTCCAAAACTGATCAAAACCAGCATTTTACCATTTCATTTGAGTAAAACTAGTCATATCATATACACACAGAACTTTACTCGGCAACCCGTCAAAATAAAAGTCCTGTTTAACTTGAAGACATTGTGTCAGAAATAGCTATATTACTATTATTTAGTAGAATGTACGTAATATTACTACTACTGTTGAGAAATAATCACAAAATATTTTAATTTGAATAGTAAATCCCCTTTATTTGCCAAAAATGTAAATGTTTAGTTTTCATTAATTAAAATATTAATTAAATCAATGTTTTATGCCTTCATCTGATAACCAGTAAAATTTAAATACACAACACAGAATTTCTGAGGGGGGGGGGGCATTTCATAAGCTACTGTAGTTTATAGCCACAGCCATATCACCCTGCAGCCCAAGACTGGTTGCCTACGAAGCTAAGCAGGGTTGAGCTGGTCAGTACCTGGATGGGAGACCTCCTGGGAAAACTAGGTTGCTGTTGGAAGAGGTGTTAGTGAGGCCAGCAGGGGGTGCTCACCCTGTGGTCTGTGTGGGTCCTAACGCCCCAGTATAGTGACGGGGACACTATACTGTCAAAAAGCACCGTCTTTCGGATGAGACGTTAAACCGATGTCCTGACTCTCTGTGGTCATTAAAAATCCAATGACACTCATCGTAAAGAGTAGGGGTGTAACCCAAATTCCCTCCACTGGCCCTTGTCACTCATGGCCTCCTAATTATCCCCATCCACTTGATTGGCTCTATCTCTCTCTCCTCTCCACCTGTAGCTGGTGTGTGGTGAGCGCACTGGTGCTGTTGTGCTGTGGCTGCCGTCACATCATCCAAGTGGATGCTGCACACTGGTGGTGGTTGAGGAGAGACCCCCCCCCCCCCATGATTGTAAAGCACTTTGGGTGTACAGCAATACACAATAAAGCGCTATATAAATGCATCATTCATTCATTCATTCATACTGTAAGAATAAATAAAAATAGTTTGTATCCATTCAAATAATCAGACGTGCTAAAACACAGATTTTGGTAACAATAAAACATAAGGTGAGAATTTTTTTTAACATTTCATACGGCCCTAAACATGTCATTTTTGTTACACTTTTAATAAATTAATGTTAAATTGTATAAGTTTCATGATTTTAATTAATTACACATGCTTATTTGACCATTAAAAAGGAGTCCAGAAAAATTAAAATGGAAAAAAACGGAATCAAGAAAAATTTAAACGGAAAAAAATTAATTTAGAAAAAAATAGATAGGCATAAAAAAGCATTAAAATGCAATGACACTCACATCGTCGTCACATCTCGTGCACCACTGATAAAGCTGCCTGACGCACCTAAAATTCGAATGCAAAAACGTTGCATTTTTTATTTTAAATTCGAGGAATATTCAAAATTCGACTAAAACTAAACCTAACATTGCTTATTATTATTATTATTAAACAGTGGTTTACTGAACAAATTACTATTTCTTTAAATAAATTAAATTATAATGAAAATGTTCCACCTATAAACTATAGGAAGCCCTTTTATAAGGTTACAGTTAACAACAGAGCGCAAACTTAAATTCAATTAATATTTATTTTTAACTATAATAATCAACACTCAACTTAAAAAAAAAAGTGTATGCAAACACGTAAATTGCACACAATGCAGTTTTTAAATTAACTTCTAAATTATAAAATTTCTCTGTGTTGTTGAAATATATTAATTTACACAGTGGCTGCCATAACTTGTTTCATAACTGATTTATTTAAACATACATTAAATAATTAAGACATCACTAACAGGCTTAGTAAAATATAATGAGTATATAGTCTAATATTTGGCGAAATGCTCTTCTCTAGACTTGATTTCTCTAGTAAATAACGAGCTGTGGACACTGATGACTTGCTTGAGGTAAATATTGTTTACAAGCTGTTTTATTGACGTCTTTCTGTGGTTGAAACGCATTGAGTGAGGCATGAGATGTTCATTCATGTTTATTTCATGTTAAAACTAGCAGTAATGATGATCGAACCGAGGCGTTTATACAGCGATCTGTCACGCCACATCACAATACTATAATCAAATAAAATAATGCTTTATTAAAACCTGCTGGAAAATTGGAAACTTGTTAATTTCATTCCAATATTTTCTTCCAGTAAAGTCTACATTTGTGGGCTGCTGTCATTTCTCGTTTAGGTTTTTTGGTTTAGAGACTCTTATTGTGAAATTTATTTGATTCTATTGTTCAAAGAGCGCCAAAGCAACATTTATTATCTGAATTTCCTGAAAAAAAATAGACATAATTTGAAAGATGACACTTTGTTTCTTACAATATATGTGGCCCTGGTCTTAAGTCGATGGGGGATATTTGTAGCAATAGCCAACAATACACTGTATGGGTCAAAATTATTGATTTTTCTTTTATGCCAAAAATCATTAGGATATTAAGATCATGTTCCATGAAGATATTTAGTAAATTTCCTACCGTAAATATATCAAAACTTAATTTTTGATTAGTAATATGCATTGCTAAGAACTTCATTTGAACAACTTTAAAGGTGATTTTCTCAATATTTAGATTTTTTTGCACCCTCAGATTCCAGATTTACAAATATTGTCCTATCATAACTGTTACGGGGCGAACAAGACGTGAGACGTGCGGATCCATATGCAAGGCTTTATTCCAAAACATGGTCACACTACAGGCAGGGTCAATAAACAGCAAACAGGTATGGCAGGGGCAAGACACAGAGTAATCCTTAGGGCAAGCGTGGGTCGACGATCGGCGAACAATATCCAACAGGGGCAAGACAAAGAGAGATAATCCAGGTAAACAGCAATAATCCAAATGAGGTGCAAACAGAGTCCAAAGGGCTAGGCTAAGGGTAAATCCAGGAAACACGGGCAAGAATCAAAACACTAGAAAAACACACAAGACAAGACTATGACAATAAAGAGGGTTCCGTATCGCAGCTAAAACTAGGAGAGTTATAAACGCAGAACAATACTGGAACGAAACAGAAAAACACAGACTGGCTCGGTAAGGCAGCTAACACTAGGGGAGTGCTAAACGCAGATCAATACTCGGCATCAGGAAGAGAAAGTCCAAGGCTTACAAAGAGTGTGAGATAATTTTCAGGTGTGAGCGTGATTAGTGGAATCAGCTGTGTGTGTCGTCAGTGCAATGGATGATGGGAAATGCAGTCCAATGTAATATGTAACAGTTTGTGTAGTGCAAGAGTCAATGTGGTGAGCGGGTGACCTCTGGTGGCGAGTGAACGGAAGTGCATGGACAGGATTCGTGACAATAACAATCCATACATCAATGGAAAGATTATTTATTCAGCTTCAGATTACCGTATTGACCCGAATATATGACGACCCTGATTATAAGACGACCCCCCTTTTTCCAGATGGACCTTTTGGAAAAAGGCTTTGAAAACCAAATCTTTTTTTTTTTTCTTTTTTTTTCTGTAAAACACTTTTTTTTCTTTTTTTTTTTTTAAAGGTGCTGTATGTAGGATTGACACCCAGCGGTTGAACTAGGTATTGCAGTCCAAATTCAAAATATTGGAGACGGTTTTTTTCACCAGCCCCTCCTCCTCAGACTTGACGCACGCGCAGGTTGCCAGATTAACGACACCAACAGGAACGAGCACACATGACGATGAATGACATGAAATACTCGGCGTTTTCCGCCAACTGGCAACCCAGGGTGCTGAAATACAATTGGGTAAACTGGCAGTGGGCGGGTTTCACAAACCATAACAAACACAGACATTCCGGGCCGGACGCACATATTCAAAGAAGGATTACTAACTATAGCATTGTTTTTCAGATAAACAAGTATGTTAACTTAGCATGTTTCTTAAATATCTGCAAGCATATTATGGTATTTTTATGCTTTAGTAGAGTCAAAATCCTACATACAGCACCTTTAATTATTATTATTTTCATATTTCATATTTTTCCTATTTTAATTTTTGTTTTGAAAGTATGGTAAATACTGGTTAAATGTACCAACAATGACATTTAAAAATATAACTTTTTGATGTACCATAAAAATAACAGGTAGCCCGTCTGAATTATATAACATTTAGTCTATCCATCTCATAGTCAACATTGTATTAACAGTAGAAGTGAAATCTTACTGTAGTCTTCAAATCTGGGTACTATGTTTTAAAATCACTTGCAGATAGTGTTGCTTTCGTCAACGAAAATTATGACGAAATATCGTCGTCAACGAACCTTTATCACGTGACGAAAACGCAACGTAAATGCTGGTCATGTGACGATGACGATAATTAAATGTATAATGCAATATCGTTGACGAATAAAAACGAGACTAAATGTGGTTTACAAAATAAAAACTATGCTAAAATGTCTCTTCATTTTCGTTGACCAAAACGAGACGAAACGAAATGTTATAACGTTATTTCGTCTCGTTTTGTCGCGTTTCATGTGTCTCACTTCAGGGGCTGAAATTCAGGGTTGCCAGGTTTTCGCAACAAAACCCGCCCAATTGCTACTCAAAGCTACCCCAAAACTAGCCCAATCGCATTTCGAGGGGGGTTCCCCGGTAAAGTTCGCATTCCAGGGGCTAAATATCACGTTATTGGGGTCGCTTCAACCCGCGGACATGAAAAACAACCCGCGGCAACAGTGTTAAAGTAGCCCAATTCTGCGGGAAAACCGAGGACATGGCAACACTCTGCGCAGACGCAGATGACGTCACTTCCTCAAGCTCCACTCGCGGCATTATTTAGAAGACGACAACAAACAAAGTTAAGTCTGACACAGAGAAAGAGACTTCATCTGACTTCAGTTTACAAGCAATACAAGTAACACACATTTTATTTGCACTTTTTAGTATGTTATTGTAGCTCGAGCATTCAAGCACCTTGTTTCTCTTTGTTAAACTTGAATGTATTAATTTTTTTTCTGGCATTGTCATGTGATGCTATTTTATTTTATTTATTGTTTTTATTTATTTAAATGTATGTGTGTGTACTTCTAACATGTTTGGTTGGTAAAATAAATGTAAATTCAAATCAGAGCGTCTTTGGATGTATTCTTGAGTCTATAAGGTAACAATAATATAATAAGATAACCTTGTTTGAAATGTTTGGCTATGTTGGTTTCGTCTATACTGCTAGGTACTTATACTATATTGACTGGGTTAAATAGAATTGCATTACTAAAAAGAGACTAAAATACAATTTTCAGACTAAATGTCATCAGTTTTCGTCGACTAAAACTAGACGAAAATAGTCATGGATAATTCTGACTAAAATAAGACTAAATGCTCAGACTTTTAGTTGACTGAAACTTGACTAGACTAAAAAGAGTATGAACGTGACTAAAACTAATAAAAACTAAAATGACAGCTTCACACAAAGACTAGACTAAAACTAAAATTAAAACAGGCCGCCAAAAACAACACTACTTACAGATGAAGTTTGTTCCCATCAGGCTACAGTCACGACTCTGTAAGCTTTTCTTTTTCTTGTGTTTTCACTCGTGATCTTTACAAAACACATATATTACATATTTCATACCACACTCGTTTTATGCATATTTGGCTTCACCTATTGATGTGGGTGAATTATTAACATGTCAAAGTCTAGACCCCGAATATAAGACGACTGCGTTTTTTCAGATGTATTTCCAAGAAAAAAGCATCGTCTTATATTCGGGTCAATGTATAAATATCAATTTTAAAAATTGACCTTCATGACTGGTTTTGTGCTCCAGGGTCAACATATAAAACTGGAAGTTTCCAATGAAGTCGTGCAGTGGTTGAAACAACACTGTGTTATGCGCACCAAACCGAAAGACCCGTACTGGACTGTTCAGTATGAATGCGTGAACCGTTACTGTGTTGTTTGTAGGTTGTTCCCTCTGCGAGAGCCAGGAGTCAACTACATGGCTGCAGAGCTCACCAAGAAGGAAATCCAAGTAAGTCACGACGATCCCGAACTCTTAATAAACCCTGTTCCAGAGACGCTAAACTGTGCTGTGTCACTGAAGCGGTCTCTCGTCCTGTCGTCCGCAGGCCTTCAGGGAGAGCGATGAAGCTAAGAGTCGTCTTCTGGACTCCTACGAGCTCATGCTGGGTTTCTACGGCATACAGCTGCTCAACAGAGAAAGCGGGGAGGTGAAGCGTGGAGAGAACTGGAGGGAGAGATTCGCCAATCTAGAGAGGTGAGGAGACTCCTGCCTGTCCTGAGACGAGCAGCAGTCATAAAACATCTTATAAAACCTTCCTTCAAATGAAACGCTGGCTGTTTATTGTTCTTCTAGTGTACAGAAGAAATCTACTGTTTAGTATCCAGGCATTCAGTAAGTTCCTCACCAGAACTGGTTCACAGGCCTCCCATCAGAAAAGCGTGCCCATACTTTCTTACTCTTTTTAATACTGTTTTGAATATGGATATGAGCAGGAGGTGTGTGTCAGGTTTTGTATGCATGTTACCACATGTCGTTCATTATGGTGGGGGTCTGATACTTGGTGTGACTGAGATAGTCAATTGGCAGAGGCTATTTACACCGACTCCGCCCACCACCGTGTGATTCAGATAGTCAATTGGCAGAGGCTATTTACACCGACTCCGCCCACCACCGTGTGATTCAGATAGTCAATTGGCAGAGGCTATTTACACCGACTCCGCCCATCACCGTGTGATTCAGATAGTCAATTGGCAGAGGCTATTTACACCGTCTCCGCCCACCACCGTGTGACTGAGATAGTCAATTGGCAGAGGCTATTTACACCGACTCCGCCCACCACCGTGTGATTCAGATAGTCAATTGGCAGAGGCTATTTACACCGACTCCGCCCGCCACCGTGTGACTGAGATAGTCAATTGGCAGAGGCTATTTACACCGACTCCACCCACCACCGTGTGATTCAGATAGTCAATTGGCAGAGGCTATTTACACCGACTCCGCCCACCACCGTGTGACTGAGATAGTCAATTGGCAGAGGCTATTTACACCGACTCCACCCACCACCGTGTGATTCAGATAGTCAATTGGCAGAGGCTATTTACACCGACTCCGCCCACCACCGTGTGATTCAGATAGTCAATTGGCAGAGGCTATTTACACCGACTCCGCCCACCACCGTGTGACTGAGATAGTCAATTGGCAGAGGCTATTTACACCGACTCCGCCCACCACCGTGTGACTGAGATAGTCAATTGGCAGAGGCTATTTACACCGACTCCGCCCACCACCGTGTGATTCAGATAGTCAATTGGCAGAGGCTATTTACACCGACTCCGCCCACCACCGTGTGATTCAGATAGTCAATTGGCAGAGGCTATTTACACCGACTCCGCCCACCACCGTGTGATTCAGATAGTCAATTGGCAGAGGCTATTTACACCGACTCCACCCACCACTGCTCAGGGTGTGTTAGTGATTAGATCAGCAGTGTGTGGCTCATTCATGAAGCACAGGTTTGTCTGAATGATGATTATATTGAGTGTTATGATCTCTGTATTTAATCTGTGAAGCACTACAGAATGTGTTCGGTGTGATAGAGTAAACAGTAATAGCTCCTCCGGGTCAGTGAGGAGGTTTAATCTGTGGGGGGCGCTGTTGGACTACTTTAATTACATTAAAGTAAAATACACAAGTAACATTTAGACGGTTTCTGATTAAATAAAGCAGTAATTGATGTCATAAAATCATGAGTATGTTTTGATTTAAATGTCAGAAGCTATAGCTTACATGAATAAAAATAAAATAAAAAACACAAACATGATAGTATATATACTGATTATTCATTAATGTGTAATATGTTATATTTTTTTAAACAAATTATAAGCTCTTAAAGATTTTCAGAATTTTTACAACTCTTGCTTTAGACCGTCTACAAATGTTAAATCTTATAAATAAAATGTTAAGGTTACTACTGCATCTTTTTCAAAAAAATTAATAAATGAAGCGATTGATATGTAGTTTATTTATAGTTATTTTCAAAGCTTCAATGTACTGTCATTATTCATTGTTGTTTATTTAATTAAAAAAAATAAGTTCTTGTTAAAAACGAACCAAAATTAAAAATATATTTTGCTTATAATTTCTGCACAGGAGAGACTTGGTGTTGTTTCCAAACAAAGGGAAATATATCGGTGTCGATATCGGCCAAAATTAGTTGAAAAATATCGGTATATCGGCAAAAATCCATCGGTGCATCGCTATTATACAATCATGTTCTTGTCTGACATTTTAGACATTTGACTTTTTTTTTTTTTTTTTTTTTTTTATGGTTTGCATCTAATTTATTAATCACTATTAATGAAACCAGTTTTGTCACCAAACAAATCTGCAGTTTATTGAAGGGCTTTCCAGTAGGGCTGAACGATTTATTGCATTTGCAATAATATCGCGATATGATAAAACGCGATTCTTCAACCGCAGAGGCTGCGATTACACTGTCACGTGACACACGAGAGTAAAGCGGTGTGTTCGACTTGAAGATAGATCGTGTGACATCAAAGTACAGCGAGATAAAGCATAAGGAGACGCTCTCTTATAGCTCTCGCAGTACTTTGATGACACACACAGCGATCGGTCCAGCAGCGCTGCTTCAAGTCAAACACATCTAAGCAGTCTTCAGAGGAAGCATCACGTTGGTACGCTATGTTGCCAAGTCCGCAGTTTGCCGCGGGTTGTTTTCGTGTCCGCGGGTCTTTCATAACATGCAGAATTGACGCGCTGCATGTAAACGATATCCTTTGTTGTATTTTCCCGTCAAAATAACGGAGTTCCTTTGGAATTCTTCAGCTTTTAAGAACTGCCGGGTTCTCCGCTAGTGGGCGGAGCTAATGTTCAAACGACAATCTCATTGGCTGGCGCTCACCTATTATCATCCCTGTTTTGATTTCAGCGAATCAATTCGAGCGAACATGACAAATACATTCATACATGGTTATTCTAATTACTAAAGTTCTATCATCATATAATGCTCAAATTGAATGCTAAATTATCATAATATCATATTATAATGTTTGACTGACTGATGCTAAGTGAGATATTTAAAAAAAACTGTGCCATTTTACAAACATAAGCTTTATATATATATATATATATATATTAGTATATTAGATAATTAATATTAGTCTGGTGAGTAAACTAAAAAAATGACAAGCCAATGGAGATTCTATTGCCAAGGTGTCCATAGAGGGTTGATAATATTTACAATAATCAATTGAATTTGATAGGTGTCTCTCACATTATCCCCCAGAAACATTAAATATAATACATTATTATTATAAAACATTGCACACTTATCTACACTATTTTAGTGTCCATTTCATTCATTTAACATTTAAAGGGATAGTTCACTTTGAAATTAAAATGTGGTATCTATCAGCTTACCCCAAGGGCATCCAAGATGTAGGTGTCTTTTTTTCTTCAGTAGATCCAATTTTGATGTTTTTAGGTCAAACCGTTCTAGTCTGTCAGTCATATAATGGCAGGTATAGGTCACTGTCTCTATAAGAGGGAAAAAGAACATGCACAGAGAAATTCAAATTAAACAATTTTGGAAACAATACCAACAGTATTTATATCGTTTTTTACCTCTTGTACACAACCATGTCCAAGTGATCTGAGTGCACACACACATCCGGTGTGTGACGTGTGTGTGCGCGCGCTCTGGCGTCAACGCTTGACGGAGGGCGTGTCTGAAGCAACTTTTCAAGCGTCAACGGAGGCGTCAGCCAATCAGATCGCCTCATGCAAATACCCAATCCCGTTCATGCAACACCAGAGAAGTATGTGATTGGTTGTTGTAACTATGACGGTGCGTCAGCACCACGCTTCAGACACGCCCTCCGTCAAGCGTTGACGCCGACGCCCCGTGTGAATGCAGCGTGAGCCAGAGCGCGCGCACACACACGTCACACACCGGATTTCAAAGTGAACTATCCCTTTAATATTGGGGACATCCAAGTTATTTGACATATTTGAACATTTTTTTAAAAAAAAGTAACAATAGTTACTTTCGCTGGTAATTAGTTTATTTTATAATGATGTAACTCAGATACTATTTGTGAGAAGTAACTAGTAATATAACTAATTACTTTTTTAAAGTAACGTGCCCAACACTGCATACTATACAATGATTTATTGCTTGTCTTTGTTGAATAATACAGAATATAAAGAGCTTTCAAAAATAATCGCATATTAAATCGCAATATTGGTTAAAAAAAATCGCAATTAGATTATTTTCCAAAATCGTTCAGCCCTACTTTCCAGACAGCATAGTGACTTTCAGACAGTTGACACCAAATAAAAAGTGAAAGACAGTCATGTACGTTTTCTAGAAAAATATCTACATTTCAGAATGACACGTGGGCTTATAGAGTGTGTTAGGATGTATTGAAACATCAAACAGACAGTCTTTCTCACAATAATTTGACATTTGCTTTCAGAAACATGCACAATAATCTCCGAATCACCAGGATACTCAAGAGCCTGGGAGAGCTGGGTTTTGAGCATTTCCAAGCCCCCCTGGTGCGCTTCTTCCTGGAGGAGACCCTCGTCAGAAAGACCCTCAGCAGCGTTAAACGCAGCGTGCTCGACTACTTCCTGTTTGCCGTGCGGGACAAGCGTGAGCGCAGGAAGCTGGTGCGCTTCGCCTTCCAGCACTTCGAGCCCAAAGACAAGTTCGTGTGGTGCCCCAGAAGAATCCAGAAACGCTTCAAGAAGAAGTCGGAGAAGCGGCAGAGCTCGCAGGACGAAGGTCATTCACGATACAGAAGCAAGGACGGAGAAGCCAAGCCGGTCGCTGATCTCACAGATGCAAAGAAGCCAGACGACGCTGAGAAACACTCCGAGGGCTCTTCAGAAGATCCAGACGCTGCTTCTGTAGAAGTAGCTCTCAGTAACGGCTCCGGTGTGAACAACGGAGAGACGGTCGGCGACGAGCCACGCTGTGATGAAGACCAGCAACTCATCCAGAAGCCCGAGGCCTGTGAGCGTGTAGCAGACTGTGACGACTCTCGGGACGAGACGGACTCCCAGGAGGAGCCGGAAGGAGCGAGTGAGGACGGGACGCTGACCGACAGCCCTAAACACAATGAGAAGCTTCCCAGGCCTGGCCTGACGATGACGAGCGTCCGGTCGGAGAGCCTTGAGAAGAACTGCACCCAGTCCAATGGATCGGAGACGGAAGAGCTGATGGATATTGTTCATACCTCGCTCATGAATGATTCCTAAAGCACTGAAAACCAACACTTTATGAACTTATTACAAGATGAGATATGAACTGAGTTCAAACATGTGGTTCAGTTACGATGAGGCCAAATGTACTTTTATTTTTTCCTAGTTTTAATGTTTATTTGTCCATACTTTCAAGCTTTTTTCTTAAACTGTGAAAGAGGAATGCACATTCAACTAATAATAAACGACTATTAATGAGAATATTTACATAGTAAAAACACAGTTTTCAGCAGATATACTGTATTTATGCTGATGCAAAACTCTGGTGTTTTTAACGATATCCCTGAGTTCATATGAAGGAGTTAAGCTAATGAGTTCAAACATGTTAATTTTACATCTGCAGTCATAAACTATAGCATTAATAAGATCAGACGTTGTATAAATCAATCCCTTAGTGATTCTTGGAATGTGCAGCACCAAATTTATAATATAAGCATCCTAGAATAAAAATGAATGTTTATATATTGTTTTCCTGTTGTTTTAAAATAATAAGAATAATTAAAGTGTACTTTCGTTTTGCTCGATTGCTGAAGCTCAGTAATAATAAAGGCAGAGCCCGAGGGAATAAAGGCAATGTGTATGTTTTATCAATTATCTTTAATCCTTTTCCATAGTGTGTTAAATCAGTCAAACCTCCTGAGATCGAGCCGTTTAAGAGCAAAAGGAGACACGATGCTAATTGGATGAAGTGTTATGCAGTGAATGTGAAGGATCATGGGACTGTTTTATTGAAATATGAGTTCTTGTTTGGGACCTACTACTAAATATATATCTTCACCTGCCAACATTGAATAAGATGCATGCACAAAACACACTTGGAGGAATGTAGAAACATGGTACGGTGTTATGCCAGAAATTAATAAAAGTTTGTAAATGTTACTTTTAAAAAAAAAAAAAAAAGTACCTTTTTATGAACATATTTAGTGCCATATTTGATATATTACATTATATGTACATTAAGAGTAATTGTCAAGCCTTTTGTTTTCACACACCAAAAAGTTCAATTTCCCCCAATTATGGTAATAATATACTTATTAAAATATTATTATATGATATAATATCACTGTAAAATGTGATAAGTTGACTTAACTTTAAAAAATTGAGGAAACCCATTAAAATAAATAATTAAAAAAAATAATTTTGTGAACTCGTTCACTTAACTTTTTTTTATTATTATTATTTACTTATTAATTTTAAGGCAACGTGTTTCCTCAATTTTTTTAAGTTAAGTCAACATCACTTTTTACAGTGATGTTAATAAGTATATTATTACCATTATTATATTAAATATTATTATATAATATATAGTAAAAATATATATTTAACTTTTTAAATATTTCATTTGTTTTCACACATCAAAAAGTTCACTTTCCCCCCAATTATGGTAATAATATACTTATTAAAATATTCTTATATGATATAATATCACTGTAAAAAGTGATAAGTTGACAACTTAATAATTTTAAGGCAACGAGTTTTCTCAATTTTTTTAAGTAAATAATTTTAAAAAAAAAATTTAATTAAACTGTCAATTTCACTTAACTTATTTTTTTATTATTATTATTTACTTAATAATTTTAAGGCAACAGGTTTCCTCATTTTTTTTAAGTTAAGTCAACATCACTTTTTACAGTGATGTTAATAAGTATATTATTACCATTATTAAATTAAATATTATTATATAATATATAGTAAAAATATATAACTTTTTAAATATTTCATTTTTTATTTGAATTAAAGACTTGTCATAGCACTTGTATATCATTGCTCTTTTGTTGGGTTTGATTGCTTCTATTGTCCTCATTTGGATAAAAGCATCTGCTAAATGACTAAATGTAAATAACACAGGACTTATAGTGCGCTCTAAAACATAGTTCCATAAACCAAAAAAGTCACCTATGCTTTAATAACTATGAGCCTAGACTATATATGAATATACAACATGCCTCATCTAGACATTATGGATGTCCCGATCAGATATTACTCATTGAATATTGAGCATACAGAGTCCCGATCAGATGCTTGTGTTTTCATATTGCTTGGTGCACACTTCAAGTACATTAAAGTTTATTAATATCAAATTTATACAGGGATGTGCAGAGAGTCTCTGAGGGACAGGAACAAATAAATTACTACAGTCATTTTATATATTTATATATATATATATTAGTGCTGTCAAATGATTAATCGCATCCAAAATAAAAGTTTTTGTTTACATAATATATGTGTGTGTGCTGTGTATATTTATCACACATGCATGTATATATTTTGATGTATATGCATTTATATATTTATTTAATTTTATATATAAATATATTTAATATATAAACAACATATTTTCTTAAATATATGCATGCATGTGTTTGTATTCATATATACAAAATAAATATACACATTACACGTAAATATTATTATGTGAACAAAAACTTATTTTGAATGTGATTAATCGTTTTGACAGCACTAATATATATATATATATATACCTGTATATACAGTCGTGAAAAAGTTAGTTATGGTTTCTGTATCAGGACATAATAAAAAATTATCTTACAATTTTGAAAATAAACCCTCAGGTGAACAACATCACATAACATATCACACTGTGTTATTATTTAATTGACTAAAAATTAAGCCAAAATGGAAAAACCATGTGTGACAAAGTTAGGACACCCTATGATTCAGTTGCCTGTAGATCAATAACTTGAATTAATAAAGTTAATCGTTCTGGAGGAGTTTTGTCCCGCTCTTCTTCACAACGCTGCTCCAGTTGATCGAGGTTTGTGAGCATTGGTTTATGCACAGCTCTCAGCACATGATTGTAACCCCTCGATTATTTTATTCTGTTGTAGATTTGCTGGTGTGCTTGGGATCACTGTGCTGTTGTATCACCCAATCTTGGCCAAGCTTTAGCTGTCGGACGGATGTCCTCACATTAGACTCTAGAATACTTTGGGATACAGAGGAGTTCATGTTCGACTCAATGACTGTGAGGTGCCCAGGTCCTGTGGCTACCAAACAAGCCCAGAATCATCACCCCTCCCAGGGCCGTCGCTAGTGGGGTGAAAGGTGGTGATGATTATAGGGGCCCCCGGCTGAGGAGGGGCCCCCGGTGATCTCAACCGACTGGCTGAAGAGACGCTCAGGACAGTTGACGGGCCACTGCTGCGCGTCCTCACGAAAGCTTAGTGTTTTTAAGCCTTAAAGAGACAGTACACCCAAAAATGATAATTCTGTCATCATTTACTCATCCTCAAGTAGTTCCAAACCTGTATGAATGTGTTTGTTCTGAACACAAAGGAAGATATTCTGAAGAATGAGGGAAACAGAGCAGTTCTGGGGCACCATTGATTTCCATAGTATTTTTTTTCTTACTATGGAAGTCAATGGTGCCCCAAAACAGCCTGATTACAAACTTTCTTCAAAATATCTTCCTTTGTGTTCGGCAGAGCAAAGACATTCATACAGGTTTGAAACTACTTGAGGATGAGTAAATGATGACAGAATGTTCATTTTTGGGTGTACTGTCCCTTTAAGTACTCGCGCGCCGTGTTCGGTGCTCATGCAGAGAGCCGCGTCTCAGACAGCAAGACCGAACCGAGCTCCTTAACGTTAATCCAAGAAAATGAAAGAAAGAAAATCACTCTCTGCTCTCGACTGAATTACTTTATAGTTTTAACAATAATGAATCCACAGTCAAACCAAAAATTATTCAGACACCAGATATAATTTTACTAGTGGGTGCAGGACACTATAGTTAGTGAGTATAGCAAAATAAAGCAAACTGTGACATATTACACCCAAAAATTATTCATACAGTAAAATTGATAAACAATTTGGGACCAAAAATGATTCAGACACTTTGACCTGACCATGTTTTGCGTAAGTGTTTGTTCTTTTATTGCTAATGCGACCTTTTTACACACAGACTGAACAAAATTAAGCATTGCTTGGTAATTGGTCAACAAAGTATTGATAGTAAATATTGTCATAATAACAGTTGTCTGAATCCATTAAAAATGGTGGTGGTTGAGGAGATTCTCCCCGTCCATGTAAAGTGTTTCGAGTACCCAGAAAAGCACTATATAAATGTAACAAATTATTATTATTACATACCTTTCTATCAACATTATCTGACATTATCAAGATTAATTTGTTCTGACACCGTTTAACTCTGAGTTCTTGATGTATTTTATTACCATTTTCTAAACTATAGCAAATAAACTGTGATAATGTCTGAATAAATTTTGGTTTGACTGTATATTTAATTTTTACAGTAAAACTGCAGTGCTATTTTACATTTGATTATTCGGTTTCTACCTGGACACCTACAAGCTTGAAAAAACTTAAACATTGTGTGAATAGCACAAATAAATAAATAGAACGAATATACAGGACAGGGCCCACTGGTACAACCGGGCCCCGGGAACCCCAGCTACGGCCCTGACCCCTCCACCAGCATGTGTATCGTTTGGGATGATCTGCTCTTTAGGTCTTCACCAAATGTGGTGTTGTGCATTATGGCCAAACATCTCCACCTTGGTCTTATGGTTTGTTTAGATGCAACTTTGCAAACCTAAACCATGCAGCCATGCTTTTTTAGGTAGAAGAGGCTTCCAAACATGCCATACTTGTCCCATATGTTTCTAATGGTACTGTCTTGAACTTCATCATTTCACATGTTAGCTGAGTTCTTGGCCATTTCTCTGAGCGTTACACAGTCTGAGTGCATTTGCTGGGACGTCCACTCCTGGGAGGATTGGTGTCTGTTTTGAACATCGTCCACTTGTGAATAATCTTCCTCATTGTAGAATGATGGACTTCAGATTATTTGGAAATGGCCGTGTCACTCTTCCCAGATTGATGGCAGCAACGATTGCTTCTTTAAGTCTTAACTCCTTGGCATTGTGTTAACACACACCTGAAGGCTCCAGACCAGCAAACTACCAAAACATCTGCTTTTATAGAGGTGCTCACACCTGCTGATGATCAGTTAATCAAAGGCGTTTGGTTAGCTGTGCCTGACTGCTACTTACCCTATTAATTCCTGTTAGGGTGTCCTAACTTTGTCACAAACTGTTTTTCCATTTTGGCTTTATTTTTGTTAAATAAATAATGGCACGGTGCAATATGTTATGTGTTGTTGTTCATCTGGGGTTTTATTTTCCAAATTGTAAGACCTGTCAAGGACCAGATATTTCTTTTATTATGTCCTGATATGGAAAACCATGGAATTCAGGAGGGTGTCCTAACTTTTTCACATGACTGTATATATATATATATATACACTGCCCTCCAAAAGTTTGGAAACACTGGCAAAGTGTGGTTTTGGACGATATCAGCATAAATCCTTATAATTTTTTGGTGCAAATTTTGGTGTAACTTGACATTATCATTGAAGACCAGCAATAATAATTTTCATTTTGATTACATAATAATGTCAATATATACATGTCAAAGTCAGACATGCTGTGATGCCTGGTTACTGGTTTAATCTTGGCCTTTGGCTCAGCACACCTTAATAGCTTCAACAATTGATTGCCAATTAAGTTTAGAATACAATGAACCAATTAGAACACAGAGCTGTAATAGCTGCTAATGGTGGATATTTTGATAGTTTTTTCTATGTATAAACTGTTTATGTAATAAAATATGTTTTCGTAGTTTGTGTTGTCCCTCATCAGTGCAAAATTATCACAAATTAAAAAGGATTCATGCCAATATTGTCCAAAACCCCACTTTTCTAGTGTTTCCAAACTTTTGGAGGGCAGTGTATATATATATATATACAAGTCAGGTCAAGTCACCTTTATTTATATAGCGCTTTTAACAATACAGATTGTGTCAAAGCAACTGCACAATATCAAAATAGGAAAATAGTGTGTCAATAATGTAAAATGACAAGATTAAACACTAAATGTTCAGTTAAAGGCATTTCATTATTGAATTCAGTGATTCAGTTCTAATAGTATCTGTGCAATCATGTCGATGATATCGCTGGAAATTAAAGCTTCGTTCAGACTGTCGCCCAAATCTGATTTTGTGCATATCCGGATGAAATCTGATTTGAATAACTGACTGTCCACAGCATATCGCAACTGTTCATATCCGATTTGTGTGTCCATAAACGCTCTTTAGTTTTTACTGAATGTGCATTGGTTTCTATGGTAATGGTTGCGTTGTTATGCCTACGCTTAAAACAACAGTAACAGCAATATAGTTTGCTATACAGATTGACCTTTATTCCGTGCTACCGACCTCCGCTTGACTTGCACTTCGCAACGACACAAGCTTGTTTCTGCAAAGATGTTCAGCATGTTCTCTGCAAAAACGTCTGACGTGTTTACGTTTTACGTGGCGTGAGGACGTGAAAAACTACGCTAAATCCGATCTGACCTTCCAGACTGAAACAGATTTCCAGAAATGCGATTTGAATAGGATTCCAAACCACATACGAATGTAGCTCGAATGGATTTGCACAAATCGGATTTCATGTAGCTCGTTGCCGTTCAGACTATCTAAATATGATCGGATTTCAATCGGATTTGGGCTGACAGTCTGAACGAGGCTTAAGTGTCTCCAACTAAGCAAGCCAGAGGAACCTACCCAGCAGGCACACAACGTCATAAGACGTTGATATTTGGTTAAATTTTGGTTGCGACATCGGGTGACCAAAATCCAATGTAAATCCAACGTCTAATGTCAATGTTAAATTGATGTCCAATACCGACGTTGAGATTTTGTTGTTTTTAGGTTGTGTAACCAAAATCCAACGTTAAGTCAACCCGATTTTCATATTCAACCAAAATGCAACGTCTGTCTGACGTCAACCTGACGTTACATAGACGTCTGGTGCCTGCTGGGTAAACTCCATCGGGGACAGAATGGAGGAAAAAACCTTGGGAGAAACCAGGCTCAGTCGGGGGGCCAGTTCTCCTCTGAATATATACATCCTCTTAAAATCCCCCCCCCCCAGGTCCGCTAAGTAACTTCTTGGAGGAGGTGCTCTCAATCATCCCTGAGGATGATACTCCCCTAGTTATGCTTGGAGACTTCAACATCCACCTACATAAACCTCAGGCTGCAGACTTCCACACTCTACTTGCCTGTTTTGATCTGTCACGAAATCAAAACTCAGATCAAATTGCGCGTGAAGAAACAGTTTATTGACTTCTCAGAATGTGGAAACCACAGCAGTTTATAATCCAAGAGTGCTCGTAGAAGCAAAGGTCCGAGAGAACAGAAGTCCAGCCGAGGAGGGAACAAAATCCGATCAGGGCCGGAGCACGATCACGGAAAACACACTAGAAGCCAAGGAGAGAACAAACAGAGGTGAGCGAGACAACGAACTGACAAAGGATCGAGAAAGAGCGATCTAGGCAGCGAAATAGCCTGCAGATGCAACACCTGATTAGGAAGCAGGGTTGCCAGACGCGGCAGACAACCACACATAACACTCACACAGGAATGAGCACACATGAACCGTGACAGTTAACTACGGCTACTCACGAATCAGGCTTTCAACTAGACCTTATTTACACACGACACTGCACTGGTTACTCCACTGCACACCTCACTTGCTCCTCACTCTTAACCTCAACATGGTTCCTAACACAACACCCCTCCACATGTCATCTTTCGCTCTCTCTCACCCTCCCGGCTATCTGCTATGGTTTCATCTTCACCTCCTCCCCCTAAACAGTTATCATCTCTTGATGCTAACAGTGCTACTGATACTTTCTGCTCCACTCTTATGTCTTGTTTAGAAACTGTCTGCCCCCGTTCTTCCAGCCCTTCCTTAAACCCTTCAATTTGTCTAACTCTCACATGCTCTTTAATACATTTTCCTTCCTCCTTCATCAACTCTAACAGCTGATGTCTTCATTAATGAGATTACAACCATCAGTGCACAATTCTCCACACCACAAACCGTCAAACACATCTTACCAGCAAACATACACTCAGAAGTCTCCAAACTCAGGGTAAATCTGATAAAAGGGAGACAAATTCATCCAAATAAAATAAGTTGTTTTATATATTTGTTTTAAAAAAGTATAAAAAAAAGGAAATGTGTCCCCAAACGAGCCAACTGAACATCAGTGCTCAATGTACACATACAGTAGGATTGCAGAACTTGTACTCTCATGTATGTCAAACTGTGTGTGTGTGTGTGTGTGTGTGTGTGTGGTTTATGAGGACACAAATTTGTTTAATAACATGGGTATGACAGAGGTATTACAATTTGAAGGTGTTTTATGAGGACACTGCCTATGTCAAAAGGCTTAAAAAACATACTAAATGTGTGTGTGTGTGTGTGTGTGTGTGTAGAACACACAGTGTTCAGTATAAAAACCATTACGCCTATGGAGAGTCCCCATAAACCACAAAAACCAACATGTGTGTGTGTGTGTGTGTGTGTGTGTGTGTGTGTGTGTGTGTGTGAGAGAGAGTTGTAAGTCTGTTGTAAATGTTTGTTGCACATGTTGATGCCTGGATGATAGGGGTAGTTGTCTCCCACTTAAGCACTGTGGCACTCAAATGCAGATGCAGAGAGAGTGCTCTCTATGGTGGGTTTGAACAAAACCAAAACTAGGAACAGTTTGGGTCTGGACAGAACGCTATCATCTATCGTGACGGTGAAAATGGCTGGCCTTGAGCCACAGTGCTTTAAGTGGGAGCCCCCTACAGCGGTAACCGAGGAAACGCTGTATCGTTGCCGTTCATAAGCGCAGCGCTGCTTTGTTTACAGCGGTAACCGAGGAAACGCTGTATCGTTGCCGCTCATAAGCGCAGCGCTGCTTTGTTTACAGCGGTAACCGAGGAAAGTATCGTTGCCGCTCATAAGCGCAGCGCTGCTTTGTTTTGCCGTTTCATAAGCGCAGCGCTGCTTTGTTTACAGCGGTAACCGAGGAAACGCTGTATCGTTGCCGCTCATAAGCGCAGCGCTGCTTTGTTTACAGCGGTAACCGAGGAAACGCCGTTTCATAAGCGCAGCGCTGCTTTGTTTACAGCGGTAACCGAGGAAACGCTGTATCGTTGCCGCTCATAAGCGCAGCGCTGCTTTGTTTACAGCGGTAACCGAGGAAACACTGTATCGTTGCCGTTCATAAGCGCAGAGCTGCTTTGTTTACAGCGGTAACCGAGGCTGTATCGTTGCCGCTCATAAGCGCAGCGCTGCTTTGTTTACAGCGGTAACCGAGGAAACGCTGTATCGTTGCCGTTCATAAGCGCAGCGCTGCTTTGTTTACAGCGGTAACCGAGGAAACACTGTATCGTTGCCGTTCATAAGCGCAGCGCTGCTTTGTTTACAGCGGTAACCGAGGAAACGCTGTATCGTTGCCGTTCATAAGCGCAGCGCTGCTTTGTTTACAGCGGTAACCGAGGAAACGCTGTATCGTTGCCGTTCATAAGCGCAGCGCTGCTTTGTTTACAGCGGTAACCGAGGAAACGCTGTATCGTTGCCGTTCATAAGCGCAGCGCTGCTTTGTTTACAGCGGTAACCGAGGAAACGCTGTATCGTTGCCGTTCATAAGCGCAGCGCTGCTTTGTTTACAGCGGTAACCGAGGAAACGCTGTATCGTTGCCGTTCATAAGCGCAGCGCTGCTTTGTTTACAGCGGTAACCGAGGAAACGCTGTATCGTTGCCGTTCATAAGCGCAGCGCTGCTTTGTTTACAGCGGTAACCGAGGAAACGCTGTATCGTTGCCGTTCATAAGCGTAGCGCTGCTTTGTTTACAGCGGTAACCGAGGAAACACTGTAGATTTATTTTATTTGTGTTACTTAGTTATATGATTTGGAGCTTGTTTTAAAATTTCAATTTAGTTTTGTTATTTACATTTACAATAGTAGCAATCAAAACCAACAAAAGAGCAATATTAGTGCTATATTAGTATATTATTATAGTGTTATATTTCAATTTCACAAAGAAACGTGCAGCATTTTGTCCAAGCAATAATAAAAGGACACATTTAGTTTATAATTTGTCTTAAATCTCATTTTGTAAAAAGAACCGTGAGTTGAGTGAATCGTTACATCCCTATCACAAGGAGTATTGAAATAGTACACTTACTAGTGCACTGATATTTGTATACTTACCAGTGTTGGGCTAGTTACTCAAAGAGTGTCATATATTACTCATTACTAGTTACTCCTTTCAAAAGTAATATTGTTACTTTACTTGTTACTTTCTGGCAGCAGTAATTAGTTACATTGTTTCTTCACGCCACACAGAAGTTGTAACAGTGTATCTTACACATAAATGTTACTAATAACATATTTCTGCCTCATCATTTGACCAAAATACACATTATTAGTTATTACAAACACTCAATGATTAACAGTGACATTCAGTCGTGAAAATTATGAACATAAATCTAGGAATTATTTGATTGTTAGATTTTAAATCAGCGGGTCGAGGCATCAAAAGTAACTAAGCTGTTTTATGGATGATAACTGTAATATTATTACTGAAATCTGATTAGTAATTAGTTACACTACTAGTTACTGCAAAAAGTAATATTATTACAGTAACTAAGTTACTAGTAACTAGTTAATACCCAACACTGGTACTTACTACATAAAGTATGCTTAAAATATACTTGAAATTTACTTAATAAAATAAACTTGAAGTATAGCCTGCTACTTATGGTAAGGGGTGTTTTGCTCATATCGACTATCTTGGTGTTTATCAGCTTGTGTGTTTTACTCGCCAGTACTGACAGAGCTTTATTGGATTGACCCAGTGTGTAATTAGCTGGTGTGTGTGTTTGTCGTCTCTCTGACCGCTCCCTCTCCGCCGGACTCCTGCTCTTTATCTGCGTTCATACTGAGAGCGTCCAGCACAGGGGACAGGTCTGAGGAGCGCAGGAGCCCACATTCATACTGAGAGCGTCCAGCACAGGGGACAGGTCTGAGGAGCGTAGGAGCCCACATTCATACTGAGAGCGTCCAGCACAGGACACAGACAGGGGACAGGAGCACAGGAGCCATGGCCGTGTTCTCAGCGCTTCATGTACTCTTCCTCTGTCAGCTGCTCGCGTCTTCTCTGGCTCAGGTAAGACACTTCATCGATGATAACCTGCCTGCGGTGAGATCTGTGTCTGGAAACTATCACATCTCATCAGTTTCTTCAATCCGTGAAAGTAGATTCATTGTGTGCATGTTATTTGCAGGACTTTGTGGACTGACTGTAAAGCTGTTTCTACCTGACCCTTAAAATGACTTTTGCTGGTGTAACTTAAAAGTGCACGTCAGATATATGTTTTTACATGTATAAATCTGTTAATATTGATGGTACAATATGTGACCCTGGAGCACAAAACCAGTCATAAGGGTCAATTTTGTGAAATTGAGATGTATGCATCATCTGAAAGCTGAATAAATAGCTTTCCATTGATGTATGGTTTGTTATGATAGGACAATATTTGTAAATCTGGAATCTGAGGGTGCAAAAAAATCTAAATATTGAGAAAATCATCTTTAAAGTTGTTCAAATGAAGTTCTTAGCAATGCATATTACTAATCAAAAATTAAGTTTTGATATATTTACGGTAGGACATTTACCGTATATCTTCATGGAACATGATCTTAATATCCTAATGATTTTTGGCATAAAAGAAAAATGGATAATTCTGACCCATACAATGTATTTTTGGATATTGCTACAAATATACCCAGCGACTTAAGACTGGTTTTGTGCTCCAGGGACACATATATTAAAAATATCAGGTTACCTTACAGAGCATTTTTCACTGTGTAATATGATCGTCTCACAATGGCATCTTTGTGAGATCTTTGCAGTGTTTGCTCACTTCACTTGTGTTCACGTTGGTCTTTTTCTGTCTGAATATGTAGCATTTCAATGCAAATCACATTGTGACTAGTTCATTTTTATTTATGAACAGATTTAATTCAAGCTTCACTCAGAAACCTGACATTTTGAGCTGAGAACTGACACTTGAGGGATTTCATTTATTCACATTGATTTCTATATTATTATTCTGATTGGTGATTTTGTGTTGTTTGTGTTATAGCAAAGGCCGGGTCCTCGGGGTGTATCTGGAGAGCCGGGGCCGCCGGGACCCCCAGGGAAAGACGGCATCGACGTGAGTTACAGCTTCATGTGTTCATCTATTATAAACATATATATGTGACCCTGAATTCACACCTAATTCAAAACTAGACATTTTTTATTTTATTTATAATATGCTTATATGTGACCCTGGAGTCATAAGTGTCAATTTTGTGAAATTGAGATTTATGCATCATCTGAAAGCTGAATAAATAATCTTTCCATTGATGTATGGTTTGTTATGATAGGACAATATTTGTAAATCTGGAATCTGAGGGTGCAAAAAAATCTAAATATTGAGAAAATCATCTTTAAAGTTGTTCAAATGAAGTCTTAGCAATGCATATTACTAATCAATAATTAAGTTTTGATATATTTATGGTAGGAAATTTACTAAATATCTTCATGTAACATGATCTTAATATCCTAATGATTTTTGGCATAAAATAAAAATCTATAATTTTGACCCATACAATGTATTGTTGGCTATTGCTACAAATATACCTGTGTTACTTATGACTGCTTTTGTGCTCCAGGGTCACATATGTTTTTATATTCTGTTTCCTTTATCTGCGTGTGTTTGTTACACATTTTAGATAAGAAACAAAAGATTTTCATTCTGTGAATTTAAAATAATCTAAAGCGTTCATGTAAATGAGCTTCGTTATATTGCATGTGTGAGCAGTACTGTTTAGACAGGCTGTTAACGGCAAAGGAAAAGCTCTCAGGAATTTCCTCATGCAAACGTTGAAAGCAGTGAATGTTTCCTCAGTAAACGAGAATCTGCTCGGAGGTGCGGGGACAGAGAGCCCATTCATTCAGTCTCGAATCAAACACCCAGCCCCCTCCAGCTCAGAACAGCTCCTTCATACACGATACACCATCACTCATGTGTCTAACGTCTATGTGTGCAGGGTAAACCTGGCCCTGCTGGACTACCTGGAAAGACTGTGAGTATCTGGATGTGCTCACGTCTAAAGCATTGAACATGCATCACAATGCTAAAGATGTAGAAATGGCTGCTCATCTCATATGCTTTCCTGTAGCTCAAATAGTAGAGCATGCGCTAGCAACACCAAGATCATGGGTTCGATTCCCAGGGAAAGCAAGAGCTAATAAAATGCAAAAAAATAAATAAAAGTGTAACTTGAATGCAATGTAAGTCGCTTTGGATACAAGCGTCTGCTAAATGCATAAATGTAAATATACGTCTTTCTGACAGCGCTTCTCTATCTAGATTCAGTGTAAATAATATTAGACTAATTAAATAGTATACTTAAGTATATTTTTAAGTGTACTTTATGTAGTAAGTAGTACACTTGTAAGTGTACCATTTCAAAACTCCTTAGGACTAAATTGGCACACTTTCTAGTATATAAAAGTACACTTTTAAGTAGTAAACTTTGAGTACACAACTAGTTTACATCAATGTTTTAGCTTGTACTGTACTATACTAAAAGTGAACTTACTGATAGTTATTAATTAAATACTTGTAGGAGCATTTTTAGTACACTTTGAAGTATAGTCTAGTAGTTTTATATCGCAAGTATACTCTTTAAGTGAACTTCACATCATACTTTAAGTGTACTACTATGTCCCTATTTAGGTATTAATTTGTATATATTTTGTTATGAATATCTAAACATGCAAAACATCAAAAGAAAAACAGAGTATCAAACATTTTATTATAGCTTCATGCATTATTTTTTTAAACACTTGAATGCAACTTTCATAAATAAAGAAATAAACAACATTTTGAACAAAAAGCTATGAATATGATTCAGAATGATGTAGATGGAGTCGATCAACACCTCAAAGCTTGACAATCATTATTATCTCTTCATTGGTGATATTATATTCATAACGTTACAGTTTTGATGTTGTTTTATGATGGTGTTTGATTACATGTGAAGCATCTGTTGTTTCGGTTTCTTCTTCACTTGTGTTTTGTGGTAATTCAGTACAGTAGATGTGTACTAGCGCCCCCTACTGTATAAAACACAGATTCTAGGAGCACATATATTTAGACTTGTTCTAAGTATAAGTCACTTAAATGTCATTAAATGAGAAGTACATAAAAAGTAGACTAAAAGTATACTTTCCTATTTTTAGTTTAAAAGAAGTAGCACACTTGAATAAACTTATTTTTCGTACGGGTATTGCATGCAATAAATAACATGTATAAGGCACACTGTTTTGAATTCTCGTCTGATTGCAGGGGCCGAAAGGTAAAGCAGGTAAACCTGGGGCCACAGGGAGCCCGGGACTGTCTGGACTCCCCGGTGTGGATGTAAGTCACTGCTTGTTTTGCTCTATAAAGCACGGAAATCATTTAAGCACTAGACATAATCGTCTCCTGGTGCTGAATATGTGCTGTTCTGTAGGGTTTGACCGGTCCGGACGGTCCAGCTGGCAAGGACGGACCCCCAGGAGCAGCAGTAAGTGACTTCAGTAACACTCTTGTAGTTTTGCGGTCCTAAACAGTCCCTCAGAGCTGTGTGTGCAGCCGCGAGCAGATTTAACGAGCATCAGCTGACTGTAGATTTCTCTAATCCAGTCTGGAATGTGAAGTCGTCCCAGCACAGCTTTTCTGTTCATTAGTTTCAGCAGGAATCAGTGTAATGCTGTGTGACTGAGCTGTGGGTATATGTGATGTCTTATAACTGTGGAAACATACGGCATTAACTCATTAGGCCCTTTCGCACCGCAGGAACCTTTTCATAGTACCCGAACTAATTGTGGAACTACCCACTTTTTGTCGTGTTCACACCGCGAGAACTAGGAACTGTTTTAGTTCCAGGAACTGCGTTTGGAGGAACTAAATTAGCTCCTACTTCAGAGTAGCGTCTAAAACAGTTCCGTAGGAACTATCGTAAGTGTACGCTGATTGGCTAAACGTGTACGAAAACACCCTCACCCGCCATGATTTAAAACGCCTCGTAAACACATACTGTGTAAACATTGTATCAACTTATATTTCGCAAGAATGGATGTAAATAAAGTTTACAAAACAAAAGATGTGTGCTTAATCTTTCTATTTGTGCTGATAATCAATAATGATGAGATAGCAGCTGTTAAAAAATCACGACGTCTTTAATCCCAAAAAGGTATTTTTAACCAAAATTAGAGAAACGTAAGTATATGTAATTAATGTAGTATATATGGCTTATGCAGTCATAAAAAAGCATGGACAGACAAAAATAGTGTACCTTTTAAAAATGATTTATTGAACAAAACACATACACTAACGTTACTGCTTTGGTTTCTTAGTCCTCCTTTCTGATCTTTCAGTTGCTTGAGGTTTAAACAAAATTGCAATGCGGGGAATTCTGGGAACGTCAGTTTACGGTTATTCCCTGTAAATTTTACACTTACCGTTAACCATTTAACAGGTTTTTACTGTAGCATTTTCAGTTTTTTACCGTTAAAATCACATGCTGTGTCCCAATTCATCTACTTATACTATGCCCTAAAAGTATGTACTCTTTTTGTGAAGAAAAAGTAGATACTTTTGAGTATGTAGCAGAAGTTACGAGCATCCTGTAACTGTTGAAACTGCTGTCAATCATCTTGTCACAGTTAACATCATCCACATATAGTTTAATTTGATTTACTACCGTATATGAGAGAAATAAAGAAGCACATCGCGGGTCTTTCATGCTGAGAACTCTGCTCGTGTGTTCAATAACGATGCATTTCAAAGTTAAACACCAAACGTATCATTATAAAAGTTCAAAGTGTTGCTGCAGATGAAATATAACGTGGATAACATTAAATAAATATTTTTTAATCAGGTTAGACATTGATTATTTATCACTCAAATCCCTTTCTCTACCTGTCCGTTGGTCGCGCATATCCGCCATGTTTGTAGTTTTTAACACTTTTTATGCGTGTTTGTAGTTCTAATCGAATCCTCGTCCACTAGAGCGTGCATCGAATTCTAACCGGAAGTAGTAGACCATCCGGGAATCTTTGGCATACTTTTTTAAACATACTATGATTTGGGACACTAATTATATTTTCGAATACTATTTAGGACGGATAGTATGCGAATTAGGACGAATTGTTTTACAGTGCAATAGAAAAAAAAAATTGTCTCATCAAATAATAAGTTCAGATGGAGTTGTATTTGTCGTAAGTAGTGTTGCACGGTCAAATGTTTTGTTTACCACTGCATTCTTGTATATAAGAAATCTAATAGGAAGTAAATAAGGCAGCGGCTATTTGCATTAAGTGTAAATAGCAGCATTTTTTAACTATAGGCCTTTATTCTGCGTTCGAAAAGTGTAAGATTCAAATAGTAGCGTAAAAGAGCTTCAGCTGTAGTCTCTATTAATGCTTATGCTAATATTTATGTAGAATTCAGCACATCTCCGTATTCATTACAGAGAAAACTATACAAACAACAAAGCATTAGAATTAGCCAAAGCTTAAAACATTAATTATGACTGTATAGAAGGATTAAATTAAAGGTTTAAGGCAAAAGTGTTGTATTAGACACAATGCTCACATTTTTTCACGCGCTGACTTTATGCTGCAATCCTCTATAATTACATCAAATTGAAGTTGTTCAAATAAAGAAATATTTCCAGCCCATAGACGATAATTACAAATAAGTTTGATCATCTTAATCGAGTTATTCTCCGTGATTGCGTGCAACGATTGAATATCATTATACTGTGAGCGGGAGGTTAATCACAATTAATATAATTCAAAAATCAAATAATATTAAAATCAGTATTCCTCTGGCAGTAACTTCATTAATCTGCCCGGCAACACCGCAGCGCTTACAGTCAAAATAAGTTACACATTAAAATAAAATGACATGATACATGGTATGGATTCGGTATAAATACGCAGTTTTAACATTGACGTTTATTGTTCAACTAAACTAAATTAGTTTATTTTCTTCACAAACTGGCGTCTGTCCATTGACACTAAAGCAGGCGGAAATTCGTTTACGCTATAATCGGAGTCGGATGTGACGACACGCGGACTGTGATAAAGACCTTTGATATTTACACTAAGTGCAAATAGCTATAGATTCTGTTAAAATAGCAAGATTTTCTGCTATTTATACTACGTATATTGCAAATAGTGGCAATTATCTGCACCTCAGTATTGTCGTACAGTACGTATTGAGTGGAAATTATAGTTTTGATTCAAATTATTAAATGGATGCCACCTTATTGGGACGATAAAGCCCTAACTAACCCTCCCCGATACTTTATTTTCAACTTTTTGATTATTTCCTTAATTTTTGAAAATAAATGTCTTTCTGATGCGATATGAGAGTTCGAACTCGGCATCAAAAAGCACACGCCTTATCATCTACGCCACTGAAACTGATGCTAAATGAGCGTCTTTTTACAGTATTGGCTCGCCCAATCACACGGCAGTGGGCGGAGTCAGTGTAAATAGCCTCTGCCAACAAGCCAGGTTATTTGCTCTTAGTGTAAATAGCCACTATAAGGAATATGAACATATTTTAAGAGCAGTAAATCTACAGTGAACAGCTACTTACACAACCACACCATTCATTTAAAGTACATTTGTATATCGGTCTAATCAAAAATCACGATTTTCATTGAAGCCTGTTTTGTTCAGTTTGAATAAAAGGCAAATAACTATAATAAAGGAAAGCAAGTGTTGATGTGCAGAACACATACTGGCTAGCTTTACTGACGTTTTATTTATTTATATATTTATTTACTTACGTATTGTTGCTCTTTTGTTAGTTTGATTGCTTCTAAGTCGCTTTGGATAAACGCATCTGCTAAATGATTAAATGTAAATTTATGTATTTATTTATTAGTAGTACATAACAGAAAACGTGATGCATATTTTAAAAAGAAGCTGTTTTAATTAAACTAAATTAAACATTGACTAACACACTTTTTTTTAGTTTTATCTTAAATGAAAACTGAACTTTCATATATCAGCTTATTTAGGTTTTGTTTATGGTGATATTTGTAAAAAGCCAAAAATTGACCTACACTGGGTAATATTTTGGCGTATGTCTAAAGACAATATAGTGTAATATTTTGGCGTATGTCTAAAGACAATATAGTGTAATATTTTGATGTCATAGGAGTAAAAAAATGGGAATTATGTATAGTTTTGTGTTTTTGAGCAACAGGGGGACTTTATAGGGTTTCATTTTAAGAAGCAGATTTAAGGTCCTTGCAAACTGAGGCCGAAATATTCATATGCGTTAATTTTTTTATTTTTATTCATCATCCTTTCCTATCAAAATGCTTGCTACGGATGCAAAAATGCAGAAAATCAAACCTGATTCATTTTTTTTAATAACAGACGATAGTTTCGGAGGCAGTGTGTAAGCGTGATTGACACAATGTGAAGTCTTTTTTTTTTTAAGTGCAAAAATATTGGATTATTGCCAATCAAGAAGCATGTTCTGTGTATGAATGTGTGTATGAATGAAATTCGGACGTCACATGACCTACTAGCATCAGTTGTGTCACTGCTGTGGCCTCATGGGATAGTGTCCATCAGTGTAGTGTGTACTTCAGAATCCAGGCAGAAGTAGGTCATCTGGGTTCTTTTGGCCATCTCTGATGAGAAACCAGCACATGCTGATTAGGTATGTTTTGAAGCATGCTGGTTCTCAGCAGGAGCTAGTTGCTCAGGTCTTTCATGCTGAGAACTCTGCTCATGTGTTCAATAATGATGCATTTCAAAGTTAAACACCAAACGTATCATTATAAAAGTTCACAGTGTTGCTGCAGATGAAATATAATGTGGATAACATTAAATAAATATTTTTTAATCAGGTTAGACATTGATTATTTATCACTCAAATCCCTTTCTCTACCTGTCCGTCGGTCGCGCATATCCGTCATGTTTGTAGTTTTTAACACTTTTTATGCGTGTTTGTAGTTCTAATCGAATGCTCCTCCACAGCGCCGTTAGAGCGTGCATCGATCTGCACTTACAATTCTAACCGGAAGTAGTAGACCATCCGGGAATCTTTGGCATACTTTTTTAAACATACTATGATTTGGGACACTAATTCTATTTTCGAATACTATTTAGGACGGATAGTATGTGAATTGGGTCTTGTTTGAGCTGTAGTTGCAAATATGACCAGCAAGTGAAGGTCTTCCCTTGAAAGGGTCTTTGTATGAAATAAAACAGTCATGTTTTAAAGAGGAGTGTCTTGATTAAGTGCTTGATATAGTGTATGAGAACAGACCTCAGTCGCACACTAGTGTAGTAGTGTACTACATAGGGATGTTTAGATAACTCTAAGAATTCACATGCTTATGTTTTTTGAAAATATGTGTCATTTCTCAGTTTAAACACTTCAGTTTGTTTTCTATTCTACTCTGTACTGTTATATTCTATTCTATCAGTTTATTTCTATTATATTATATTATATGTGACCCTGGAGCACAAAACCAGTCATAAGGGTCAATTTTGTGAAATTGAGATGTATGCATCATATGAAAGCTGAATAAATAATCTTTCCATTGATGTATGGTTTGTTATGATAGGACAATATTTGTAAATCTGGAATCTGAGGGAGCAAAAAAATCTAAATATTGAGAAAATCACCTTTAAAGTTGTTCAAATGAAGTCTTAGCAATGCATATTACTAATCAAAAATTAAGTTTTAATACATTTACGGTCTGAAATTTACTAAATATCTTCATGGAACATGATCTTAATATCCTAATGATTTTTGTCATAAAAGAAAAATCAATAATTTTGACCCATACAATGTATTGTTGGCTATTGCTACAAATATACCCCCAGGCTCACATATTATATTCTATTATGAATAATTGAGCTCAAAAAGGAAGAGTACACACAGTTTCTGTCTCTGTGTGCATGCAAATGTATTCATTTTAAATAAAAAAATTAATATGTGAAGCATGATACACTTCTGCTGCTTTCTCAGCTCACACTGATATTGTTTTGTGTGTGTTGTTGTAGGGTGACCGAGGACCTCCCGGACCGGACGGACCCCCTGTAGGTGCCCAACAGTAAACACACTCGTATGACATTTCAGCATGTTTGCTACAGCACAGCACAATAAGATGCTTTTCTCACTCACCGTCACTACAATCACAAAACATGTGTCCAGCAGTATCATGATCAGTGCCTTAAGTTGTCTTCTCTTGTCATCCTCAGGGCAGAGGCAGACCAGGAGCGCTGGTGAGTAAAACCCGTCCAACAGCACAGCTAGAGGACGAATGATCATGAGCTCTTGGTGGGCTTCTGGTGGTGTGTTATCTAGTGAGGACACTCAATGAAAGACGTGTGTGTGTTTTCTGATCTCAGGGTCTCGCTGGAGCTAACGGACTTCCAGGTGGACCAGGACCTAAGGGTTCGCCGGTGAGTGGCTTTTCACACACTAGAAAGAGAACGAGTTTGATTTTAATTGACCGAACTCTGGCACCATTACAGCACAACCAAACGTTTCTACCCTCCTCCTCAGATCATATTATGTGTGTTTTTACAGTGTTAAAGTCCTCACTTTTCATGCTCGTTCTCAAACGCTGCTGCGTCGTGACACTGTGTGTAATGTTACAGGAAAATCCTGTTATTTAAATAAACAAAAATACAAATAGTTAAACAAATGAAAAACTGTTTTTGGACGTGCATGACACATGTGACCCTGGAGTCTTATATTTGTAGCAATAGCCAAAAATACACCGTATGGGTCAAAATTATTGATTTTTCTTTTATGACAAAAATCATTAGGATATTAAGATCATGTTCCATGAAGATATTTAGTAAGTTTCCTACCGTAAATATATCAAAACTTAATTTTTGATTAGTAATATGCATTGCTAAGACTTCATTTGAACAACTTTAAAGATGATTTTCTCAATATTATGATTTTTTTTGCACCCTCAGATTCCAGATTTTCAAATATTGTCCTATCATAACAAACCATACATCAATGGAAAGATTATTTATTCAGCGTTCAGATGATGCATTAATCTCAATTTCACAAAATTGACCCTTATGACTGGTTTTGTGCTCCAGGGTCACATATAAGCGTCAGACTCTGAAATCTGAAGCAGTCCACTGAGAATAAAAGCACACATAGATTCAAATCAGGAATCAGATGTGGTTGCATGTGTTGCAGGTTGAATCACAAGCTTTGTGTAAGATATGATTAGTGTTGTGGTTTGTGTCGTAGGGGCCCGAGGGGCTCCCAGGACTCCCCGGTCTTCCCGGCACAGACGGACCTCCTGTAAGTACCTGCTCTCAGACGCCAAAAACACAGGGATTGCATTCAAATAATTCATCTATACTTCTTCCCCTTTCTTTAGGGACTCCCAGGCACTCTTCCTGAAGGTGGTGGAGATCTGCTGGTGCGTTGAGAACTACTGTAGCGTACTTCAATACTACACTGAAAAAAACTAATTTAACATTAATCAAAGACATTCATACAATATAAAAAGATGATTTATTATCAAATCCATCACTGAAAAAAAATTGTGTTGTATTTACATTAGGGGTGTCCCCGACTAAGCATTTTCATAGTCAAATCAGAATTTTCGAATCTTGCCGATATTCGACTGATAGTCGAATCATATGTTTGGGGGCGGAGCTAAATACATTACCAAGAGACAGTCATAATTACTCCCAGCAGGCACCAGACGTCTATGTAACGTCAGGTTGACGTTGGACAGGACGTCGTACAGACGTTGCATTTTGATTGAAAATGAAAATCGGGTTGACGTCAATATTTGACGTCAATATTTGACGTTGACTTAACGTTGGATTTTGGTTACACAACCTAAAAACAACTAAATCTCAACGTCAGCTGACGTCGGTATTGGACATCAATTTAACATTAGACATTGGATTTACATTGAATTTTGGTCACCTGACGTCGCAACCAAAATTTAACCAAATACCAACGTCTTATGATGTTGTGTGCCTGTTTTGTGCCTGCTGGGCTGATGTTAACACACAGCGAAAATGTGTAATATACAAAAAATAATGTTTTGATTAAAAGATACTTAACATTAAATGCCAGCGAAACTCTAATAATTCTAAACATTTTTACAACAGTGCTCTCATTATAACGTTATGTAGGCTATATGACAGTAGTTCTGTTTTGAGCTGAAGATGACCAGTAGAATGAAGCATTTGATAGCAGTTTTTTATATCAGTGGGATTTAACTCATTTATCTAATATAGAATGCGCTTCGTTATTTATAAAACATAACATATTACGACTTACAGGCTATCTGCACGAAACGCCCCGAATGCAACGTGTCTGCGCGGCTCTGAATGAACTCCTTTTGTGGACACGTTCTTCACGCAACAACGTGTAGAAACACGGCAAACAAACTCTAAAAATTCACAGCGTTTTATTATAATAGTGTTCTCATTATAATGTTATGTATATGACAGTCCCAGTCATAGTTATTAATATTATGCATTGTTGTGTACTGCTCGTTGATAATCACTGTACAATGAAGCGCTTTACTTCAGCGCGATGCATCTTATGCGAGATAAATAATACACAATATATAATCCGGCTGCCATGTTTTGAAATCACTTATACCCCACCTGATCGAAAACATCCAGTCTTTAACTCTGTCTGTGTCAGTTTGAGTCTTGTTAAAGTTTTAAATCCCTGCCGGCAAGATGCTTCTCTGTCGGTCATGGATTATAGAAAGTGAAACTTAAATCTATTGGTTGGATTTATTCACGCATGTTAAAATATCTATTTAAAGCTTCTTTCTTTTCAGATTCTTATTTACAGCATTATCCTAATAGGCTGTATATTAACTTATTGGGAGAAAACCAGTAGTTCTGTGTGAAATCAGACATTTGAGCACCCCCATATAGCCAAAATGGTATGATCCTAACACCCCCCGAATATTCGACTGTGGGATTGGGAGTCGAATCAGGCTCCTCCTATCCAAGCATCGAATCCTTGACTATTCGGGGTCACCCCTAATTTACATTATTCAATCTTCTACATCGATTCACTGAACTGAATTATTCTGAATTGAGCAAATGTCTCAAAATGCTTTTACATGGTTCACTGACAGGTTTTAATTTATTCAATTCGTCCCATCACTGAATTATAAGATATAACAAACTATTCACGAGCAATCACACATAAAGTCTGTTCAGCTCCCCTCAGAACTCAACATTAAACACCATCCAGTCTCTGCCTTTTCAAATAATAATATTAATAATAATACTTCATTTCAGATTGTTTACTCTCCGTTAAGTCAGACGCGAAGCATTCTCAAGCTCTTGTTTAATTCACATTCACACATTATTAAGAGCAAAGAAATCAAGTTCAACACAATTTCATTTTGTAGACCACAAATATGATCGATCAGTGTACTATACTTAATATATATATTTTTAGACATACATAACCCATATCTGACTGTAGATCAATATATGCAGGTCAACTTTTTACAGCCTGGTTTCACTTAAACAAAAGCTAAATAGGATGAATTTTCAATTAAGATAAACTAAGATTAAGATTTAAATAGTCAATGTTTAATTTAGTTTACTTACTATAAATAAAGACAGCTTTGATTAATCTTGCTGTTTACTGTGATGCACATCATCAAGCTTTTTATACTAAATAATTTATTTTAATTTATTCTATGGGGGGGGTGTTATTTGCTCTTAGACAAACTAAACAAAACAGGTTTAAATGGACATCATGCCTTTCGATCAGATACTTTAAATAAATGGTCACGCGCAACTGAATGTCTTCAGCTCGACTTCTTTTATATGTTAATGACATTAATTAGATTAATTAATTAGTTTTTTATATCGACTATGCATTCCATAAGTTTCTCAATTTGGTGTGTTTCACCGGGCATGATGATATCTCTCAAGGGTAACATGTAAAGCGTGAAAAGTAACGGTCCTAGTACTGAGCCTTGAGGTACTCCATACTGCACTTTTCCATGTCAAAGACCGTTTTTACAGATATGAGCGCTGGCGTGGATTTAAGCGTACGCACACTCTACGATCAAATCTGAGCGACACACACTTTATAAATGGTTAGATGGTAACAGAGGTCTGTTGTAAGTTGTAACACAGATCATTGTTAACGTAAAGCTGGCGCTCTCGTCTGAATTGACTGACTGGCGTCTGAAGAGCGTCATCACTGGAGAGCTGAGCGGACCAGTCTTCAGCGCTCTGGTTTTTCAGATTGATTGCATCATTGTCTTGTTTGCAGTGTCCGGCCATCTGTCCTCCGGGTCCTCCTGGACCGCCGGGAATGCCCGGATTCAAGGTACTTGATCTCAGCAGAATCTGAACTGTTTCCATCACAATCTGTGTTGAATAAAGCGCTGAACGTGACACAATAAGACGTCTGGTTCTCTCACAAACTCTGTGTTTTGGTTTAGGGTCACACGGGTCATAAAGGGAGTAAGGGAGAGCTGGGGAAAGACGGAGAGAAGGTGAGATGGGCGTGCGACATGCAGAAACACTGCTCTGAATGAAGCAGCTTGATGGTAATGTGTTTGTGTGTCTGTCTCTTCCCATCAGGGGGCTCAGGGGCCGCCGGGGCCGTCGGGGATCCCGGGGACAGTGGGCTTACAGGTGCGACCGACCTCACCTCATCAATATCTCACTGATTCATGTTTAGTTAGGGATTCAAAGACTGTACAGAAAAATAGGAGCAAAAGAACCAGGTTTGAATGTGTGTGTGTGTGTGTGTGTGTGTGTGTGTGTGTGTGTGTGTGTGTGTGTGTGTGTGTGTGTGTGTGTGTGTGAGTGAGTGTGTGTGTGTGTGTGAGTGTGTGTGTGAGTCTGTGTGTGTGAGTGTGTGTGCGAGTGTGTGCGTGTGTGTGAGTGTGAGTGTGTGTGTGTGTGTGTGTGTGTGTATGTGTGTGTGAGTGTCTGTGAGTGAGTGAGTGTGTGTGTGTGAGTGTGTGTGTGAGTGTCTGTGAGTGAGTGAGTGTGTGTGTGTGAGTGTGTGTGTGAGTCTGTGTGTGTGAGTGTGTGTGCGTGTGTGTGAGTGTGTGTGTGTGTGTGTGTGTATGTGTGTGTGAGTGTCTGTGAGTGAGTGTGTGTATGTGTGTGTGAAAATATTCAGATGTAACTGCTTTTGTAAAAGTTAACATTTGAATAAGTAACTAATTTAATTACACGTTTTTTTCTCAGTAACTGTAACAAATTAGTTATATTAATTTTGTAATTAAATTCCATAATTCTGTTACATGTAACTAGTAACTGATTCAAAATGGCAAAAGTTCATAAAAGGCAATATTTTGCATCATCAGATATTACTGCCTGTAACAATTCTGTCATAAAACAGTTATCAGATATTGAGCATTAATGTTTAGCTACTGTGAAGATCCTTCTCGTTTATTTCTTGTATTAAATGATAAAGGACCCCAGTGTTAACTAGTTGTTTAGAAGAACAGACTAGAATAGAACTGCTCAAAATAAACCGTGATGCATTCTATTCAAACATAAAGAATATAACACATTGTATGTAGCTTGTGTTTTGCTCCATTGGTGTTTTGTGTGTTAAAGGGCTCTCGAGGGCTCAGGGGCCTGCAGGGGCCGGTGGGAGCCGTAGGAGACAGAGTAAGACCTCAGTAACATCACACATCTCACTGAAATACAGATCACATGAACAAGAGCAGTCCAGACCGTGTGCTTCTGCTTCTCTGTGCAGGGCCTGCCGGGCTTCAGAGGGAAACCTGGGATAGCTGGGATCATTGGAAAAACTGTGAGTGTTTCCTCGCGCCTTTAAAGCTGCGGTTCGTAAGTTTTGGCGCTCTAGCGGTTAATAAGAACCTTGTAGCCGGAGCTACTTCTCTTTGTTTATGTCTACGCAGGTCTACTCCGCAGCAAACCAGTCTGAAATGTGACCATGGAGCACAAAACCAGTCTTAAGTTGCTATATTTGTAGCAATAGCCAACAATACATTGTATGGGTCAAAATTATCAAAAAACAAATTATGCCAAAAATCATTAGGATGTTAAGATCATGCTCCATGAAGATATTTAGTAAATTTCTTACCGTAAATATATCAAAACTTAATTATTGAATAGTAATATGCATTGCTAAGACTTCATTTGAACAACTTTAAAGGTGATTTTCTCAATATTTTGATTTTTTTGCACCCTCAGATTCCAGATTTACAAATATTGTCCAATCATAACAAACCATACATCAATGGAAAGCTATTTATTCAGCGTTCAGATGATGCATAAATCTCAATTTCACAAAATTTACTCTTATGACTGGTTTTGTGCTCCAGGGCCACATATAATCCGAAAATAAACACTTATTATAGACGTATCATAGTGATTCAGGACAAGCCAAAAACAAAGCATTCATGGTGCAAAAAAGCTAAGGACTGCCGCTTTAATGTGTGTGTTTCTGTTAATAAAGAATGAAATCATAAACAGTGTGTCTTCTGAATAGGGTGATTCTGGTGAGAAAGGGCCGCAAGGCTTCAAAGGGCCCAAAGGAGAGATAGTAAGCACATTACTTGCTAGACTTCTTCACACTTATTTCAAGATTTCTGTAGCATCAGTGATTGTGATATTGATCCTTTTAACAGGGGAAAATAGGCCCCAAGGGACTCTCTGGAGGTACAGGACCTAAAGGAGAACCGGTGAGGAACTGTATGGTTTGCTGACTCTACAATGTAAAAGAAATCTGTAAAATTTACGGTAAAAAACGGCAGCTGTTGCCGGAATTCTACCGTTAAAAAATACAGTAACAACATTTCAGGTTTTATCTTAAATTTACAGTTAAATACCGTAATTTCATTAACTGATATAATGTTAATATACCAACCTATTAAAGTACTGAAATCTGTATGTTTGTAATACACTGATAACCACCAAAAGCAGAGTCACATGATGAACCAAAGCAGCTTTTAAATAATAACATATATAGAAGAAGCACAGAGTCATTCACACAAGCACTAAACACTGAGACTAAACTGAAATATGCCATAAACATTACTTTAACAACATTAGATGTAACATACAACCCTAATAAACATAACTGATAAGAAACAACTAAGAAGAAACATAGTTATTTCAAAGAAAATACATCAAATTCAAACTAAATTTGAAATGCAATGCAGCTAATTCTGGGTTTTTTTGTGTAAATTTTACAGTTAACCATTTAACAGGTTTTTACTGTAGCATTTTCACATTAAAATCAGTCATTTTTTACAGGAGTGTTATATTTGCTGATTATAATGCTGTGTGTGGATCCGCAGGGCATGCCGGGCAGAGACGGGAAGGATGGCACTCAAGGGCTGGACGGTGAAAAGGTGACCAGCAGCTGGTTTAGAGACGCGTCTGGGTCGTGTTTCTGACCGCGCTGACGCTGTGTGCTTGTGTTTACAGGGAGATGCTGGGAGACCTGGAGTACCGGGTGAGAAAGGACCTAACGGCCTGCCTGTACGTATCACCATTAATTACACTGATCAGATATTAATAAAAAGATTTCATTTAGGAGATCATTTGGTTGTTTTGTTTAAAAATCAATTTTGAGTGCTTTTGTGGAGCTTTGTTTGCATCGTTCAACTCACAAAACACGTAATTATTAGATAAGATTCAACTTTATTGTCAATGCACATGTAAGGTACAAGGCAACGGCATCAGCATCTAACCAGAAGTGTTATACAGTGTCTATGTTACAAATGTACAATACATATACAGATAACGCAGTACTATGGACATAATTGACAGATTTTTTAATACTATCAGCATGATAGGTGTACTATGAACATACTATACAGATGGAGATACACTATAAGCAGAAACTATGAACATTATTTACAAATTAATATGCATAAGCGATACATTAAGCTGTACAAAACACTAGTGCAGTGGACATTAAAGAAAAGTGCATAGAAAAATATTCCAGTGTGCATATGGATCATTTCAGTATTCTGGATGTACAGACAGACAGTAATGCATGTAATAACAAGTGTAATATTTTTTTTAATTCAGGGTTTGCTAGGAAAAGCTGGTGCAAAAGGATCCAAAGGAGGATTTGTAAGTACTGTATATCAATCTATTTGCAACTTCCATGAGAGCGAAGCCATGTTTAGCTGTATTACAAGTCCAATAGATTCAGATAAGAGAGACATACAAATTGTCATCATAATTCCATAACCATTTTTATTTCTCAGGCATGTAAATATGTTTGTTTTTGTGCTTTTTTGAGATTAGGCATGAAGAATTAATTTGACATTGTTTCTGTGTGAACTTGCACTAGATGAATGTGTGCTGAACACAGTGCTTGAGTTAAAAGAAGCAAGTTATTTAGTTTTTCATTCCACTGCTCTCTTTTAAGTCAAATTATTATTATTTTTTAAATGTGAATTAAACTGGCCCATTATGCTGGAACACAGTGGAATAAAAAAAAATATATACTATTTGAGGATAAGCGGTAAAAATCAACAATCGTCCTGATACATTGGTCTCTGTGTAAATAATTTTAAGCATAAATTTAAACATATTTTAGGATGTTTAGATATTATTACTTGACTCTTTGTCATTTAATAACATCTAAGCGTGCTTGAGAATAATTTTTGCTATGTAAAATACTGCTGTCAGTAATTTTTACAGTAACAATACAGTAAAACACTGACATCAGTGCTGAGTAAACTTTATTTTAAGAAATAATGAAGCGTTAGGAGGTTTATGGTCGGGATGCTGCACATGACATCGGTAGCATATACTGCTATTATTATACCTCCAGATCTCTGTCTGTTGTTAAGCTGCTTCTTACAGTCAAATATTTTCTGTGATTTTGAAGGCAAAGCATCCACTATTTCTAGGCTCAAATAAGTTCAAAAGTTAAGTTCAGATAACTGGACAATGCTTTCATGTCATCTGAGTAGCATATCCAGTGCCAAGCCTTGTTTGATGTTCACTGCAGCACTTGGCCAGTCTTCAGTCTGCTCACAGCAGAGCTCTGAGACCTTCTCCATTCCTTATTAGTATGTCCTCGCTTCCGCTCCTTGTGTTCGAGCTCCTCGAAGGAAGAACTGATGAGAGACGTATTTGGAAAAGCAGTATTACTGATCACTCAGTGTGCAATTTGAAGTTTGGTTCATGAAAATGAAAAGGGCTGTCAAAAAATGGGTCGCGTTTCAGTCACTATTTCATATTAATTCAGTTGTCTGACAACAGAAGCAGTAAAATATATCAATAAAAACAGTTTTATTGAGAATTTAGCTGCATCAAAATACTGCATGTGGGCACAGACAGGCAAAACAAATGTAGTAATAAATAATAAATGTACATTTGCATGTTCAGAAGAAGTGTTGTGAAAATGTAAACAGGTTTGTGTCAGTAAACTGCTCAGTGCAAAGAAAGAGAAGTAATGGGAACCTGGTATTTCTATGTTCTTTTTATGTCTAATAGATATGGACATCTATGACCTTTTGTCTAGTCTTCATGCTCTATGTTAACTATGGTTTCACTAATAATAAACATATATTGCATAAAGCATCCATATTTGTGTATGCCTATGTTGATTAGAGTAATAAAAACTTGAAAAGTATTAATTTAAGGTACATTTAGAACAAATGTGTGATTAAGCGCAAGTTAGCACATGACAATCAGACGATTAATCACGAGTTAACTCATTACGGTTATGCGATTAATCACGAGCTAACTCATGACAATCATGCGATTAATCACGCGTTAACTCATTACAATTATGCGATTAATCATGAGTTAGCTCATGACAATCATGCGATTAATCACGAGTTAACTCATTACGGTTATGCGATTAATCACGAGCTAACTCATGACAATCATGCGATTAATCACGCGTTAACTCATTACAATTATGCGATTAATCATGAGTTAGCTCATGACAATCAAGCGATTAATCGCAAGTTAGCGCATGACAATCATGTGATTAATCGCGAGTTAACACGTGACAATCATGTGATTAATCGCGAGTTAACTCATGGCAATCATGTGATTAATCGCGATTAAATATTTGAATCGATTGACAGCCCTAGTTAAAAAACAAGACGCACTGTGGAAGTGAAATGTGAAGTAAAACATGTGGTGCTTCAGCTAGTTCCTAAGCGTCATCCGTCCTCGAGGAGGACAGTTTAGGAACGATAAGCACCTCTGGAGAGAGGCGTCTGTCAGCATATGCTCATAAACATGATAGCTATCCCATCTTTGCTCATTGGTCCGGTGTTTCTGAATCAGACTGTATCTGTGGTGGTGTATAATGCAAGAATCCTTCTCCGTTCAGGGCAGTACCGGAGAGATGGGAGAAGCAGGGCCGTCTGGAGAGCCAGGTATACCTGTATGTATCTGACTCGTGACCTGATACGAACCAATGCATGCTGTAAGATTTCAGATGCGCAGGTCAGGCACTGATGTGTGTGAACGCTCCACAGGGGGAGATCGGCGTCCCTGGAGAGAGAGGAGACGCTGGACCCAGAGGTGTGGCTGTGAGTACTACTAAAGTCATACAGCTCTGCTGAGTTTGGCATCATAAAGCCACAAGTGAAAATCCCCATTTGTTTGAATTCAGACTCGTAATGTAAAATAGCACCGATGGTGACGTGCTCGTCTGTGCATCAGCTGATCCTGAGAGATGAGGAGCTCTTTCTCAAGCTGAAGGGGTGTTTGTGCTTGTTTAACAGGGCGGTATTGGACTAGCTGGAAACCCTGGACCACAAGGTGTTAAAGGATTCCAGGTGAGCTGCATTATAGGATCACGTCAAGAAAAACACTAATCATCGAAACCTGCCTCATATTGCTCGTCTTCTGAAGGCGTAGGATAGGGTTTGGCGACAGTATATGTGACCGTGGGGCACAAAACCAGTCATAAGGGTCAATTTTTTGAAATTTAGATCTATACATCATCTGAAAGCTGAATAAATAATCTTTCCATTGATGTATGGTTTGTTATGATAGAACAATATTTGTAAATCTGGAATCTGAGGGTGCAAAAAAATCTAAATATTGAGAAAATCACCTTTAAAGTTGTTCAAATGAAGTTCTTAGCAATGCATATTACTAATCAAATATTAAGTTTTGATATATTTATGGTAGGAAATTTACAAAATATCTTCATGGAACATGATCTTAATATCCTTATGATTTTTGGCATAAAAGTAAAATCTATAATTTTGACCCATACAATGTATTTTTGGCTATTGCTACAAATATAAGACTGGTTTTGTGCTCCAGGGTCACAAATGTAATTTATTATCTGACCGTTGCTCTGAGGGCCGAGTGCATGGGAGCAGCAGAGAGACCAAGCTCTGTCATCTGACCCGTGGTTTCTGAACTTGTTTGGTGTTTCTGTACAGGGTGTTAATGGGGCTCTAGGTGACCCCGGTCTGCCTGGTCCGACTGGAATCAGAGGCGGCTTCGGTGAGCGGGTGAGTGATCTAAACATCTCTTCTCTATTCTAAACATCATAAACTTTCCTTTTCTAAAAACAAAGACAGACATACACAGATGCATACAGAGACAAACATATTCAGTTTGGTTTAATCACAGACACAGTAAAGAGCAGAGCTCATATTTTAGTAGACTTCACTGTCCAGCGCTCCTGCCACAGAACAAAGCCTATCTGTATTCTCTGACCTTCACTCAAACACACACATAACACTCTCTCTCTCTCAAGATTCAAATAGCTTTATTGGCATGGTGAAATAAATCTTTACATTGCCAAAGCTTTAATAACACTATACAATATAAATAATAAAATAATAATGGGTAGGTAAAAAAATCAGTCTTCTAATATTTCTAGAAGTGCCTCTAGGCATATCGTGAGTGTGTTGGTAGTTGTGTCCCGCTGGAGGCTCTTTCGTCGTGACAGGACCTCACATACCTGGCGGCCAGGTTTGAGCTTGCTGGGCTTTCTCCTAGCAGGTATGGGAGTTTGTCCATATTTGGTTTCTGATGGAAGTCTTTGTGGTGAGTTGTGAAATGGGGATAGAAAGTGTCCCTAATTTGGTCATATTTAGGGCAGGATGTCAGGAAGTGCAGTTCTGTTTCCACTTCATTTCCTGTGCAGTGAGGACACAGCCGGTCTTCTTTTGGTAGCCAGGTCTGTCTGTGTCTGCCTGTCTCTATGGTGAGATTGTGTTGACTGAGTCTGTACATGCTCAGGACTTTTCTCAGTTTAGGGTCACTCACTGTACTCAGGTATCCTGCCAATTCATATTCTCTATTTAGGGCCAAATAGCATTCCAATTTACTTTGTAGGGCTGTCGCGTCTCTCCAATGTTTCAGGTATTTTTCTTTTTGTGTTTTAATTATTTGGTTTGGTCTGGCTGAGTTTTTATTCTCAGTCAGACATGTTGTGGTTTGTGTAGTCAGCTCTAAGACCAATTGGCCGAGGGCGTTTCTTTCTGGTGTCAGCTCTTGGTAGTTCAGGGCTTTGTGATGGAGGGTCTGTTTATCACTATTTTTTAGGTGGGCATGGAATTTAATGGCCCTTTTTTGAATTGTGATAATAAGTGGGTATAATCCTAATTCTGCTCTGCAGGCATTATTTGGGGTTTTGCGCTGTACTCGGAGCAAAACTTTGCATAGTTCGGTCTGCAGAGTCTCTATTGGGTGTTTGTCCCATTTAGTGAACTCTTGGTTTGTGAGTGGACCCCAGACTTCACACCCGTAGAGTGCGATGGGTTCTATTACTGATTTGATTATTTTTATCCAGATTCTGATTGGGATGTCAATTTTGATATTTCTCTTAATAGCGTAAAAAGCTCTCCGTGCCTTGTCTCTCAGGTCGTTCACAGCTTTGTTAAAGTTCCCTGTGTTGTTAATATTTATGCCAAGATAAGTGTAGTTCTGCGTGTGCTCAAGGAGCATGTTGTCTAATTTAAAACTATGATGTTGGTCTTGGTGGCTGGGTCTTTTTTGGAAAATCATTATTTTTGTCTTTTTGGGGTTAACTGACAGGGCCCATGACTGACAGAAGCTGTGCAGGAGGTCTAGATGCTGCTGTAGACCCTCTTTAGTGGGAGACAGCAGCACCAGATCATCAGCAAACAGGAGGCATTTGACTTCAGTGTCTAGTAGAGTAAGACTGATCCAGAGCCCTCGCTAACTCATTTATGTATATATTGAACAGTGCAGGACTTAAGCTGCAGCCCTGTCTCACTCCACGACACTGAGGGAGGAATTCTGTGTGTTTGTTACCAATCTTAACAGCAAATTTGTTGTTTTTGTACATTGATTTGATGATGTCATATGTTTTTCCTCCGATGCCGCACTGGATTAATTGAAGAAAAAGACCTTCATGCCAAATGGAGTCAAAAGCTTTTTTGAAGTCAATAAAGCATGAGAAAAGTTTGCTTTTGTTTTGGTTAATTTGCTTATCGATTAAGGTATGGAGAGTGTATATATGGTCTGATGTGCGATATTTTGGTTGGAAGCCAATTTGACTCTCTCTCTCTCTCTCTCTCTCTGTGTGTGTGTGTGTGTCTCTCTCTCTCTCTGTCTGTCTCTCTCTCTCTCTCTCTCCGTCTCTCTCTCTCAGGGTCCAGTTGGAGCTGGAGGGTCTAAAGGAGACATGGTAAGATGCTTTCTCTCATCATACAGCAGATCTGCCTATGATGATCAGTTATGTATGCATGTGTTGATATGTTGTTGTTGTGTGTTTAGGGAGTTGCTGGAAGTGATGGTTTACCGGGGGAGAACGGGGAGCCGGTACGTAACGCCGTTCACATGCAGCTCAGTGTCTGATAATCCTCTGATTTCTGACACAGACTCGGTTTTCTCTCTCTTCAGGGTCCTTATGGTCCGGTCGGACAGAAGGGAGAGGTGAGAGCTCATTTCATTTTATTAAATTTTCCTGTTTTCTTACTATTATAATACAGTATATATAGTGGCTATGCTTGGAAAGAAATACTACCTAATCCTACTGAACATCACACAATATACAGTCTGGACTTATTAAGTGAAACTGCATTATACAGAGGCAACCCTTTCAAACTGTACCATGCAGCTTTATCATCACCTCATCATGTTTGATGCTGAGCATTCTTGTAAAAAAAGTTTAACATTGTGCAAGAAAAATTATCATAATGTCATCTCCAGATTGTTTTTCTCTAAACCCTTTTTTATCCATGCAATACGTCACATTTACATGCTTGAACATTTTGAGTTTACTCGCTTCATTCGCGTGTGAAATTCACTTCACAACAGACGCAAATTCACAACATGGGAGTCTACAAGGGGTGTGCAAACTTATGACCTCAGCTGTTGTAGTAGTTGAACACGTCATAGCTTCTGCCAGGCTAGCGGCTCCAGTCAAGCAAAATCCTTTTTATTCCTGTTTCTGTAAAAGTATGACGATGTATCATACAGCTCCGGGTGTACAGCAATGATTATTTTGTCCTCCATTGTTGTTTCGGATTCCCTCCGCTCGCTACGTCGTAATTACGTCACTACTAGAGCAAGCTCCTGATTGGTTAACGCGGCGCGAATTTTCGCCAAAGTTCAGATTTTTCAACTCGCACGAATCACGCGTTACGTGCATCAAACGCCCGAAACGCTCAATCCGTGCCACGTCATTCGCGCGAATGACGCGGCATGTTATCTATTCGCGTCTTTGCATTAACTTAACATGTAAATCACTCGCGCTTAACGCTTCATTCGCGTCTGGTGTGAACGCACCTTTACAGGTTTGGAACAACTTAAGGGTGAGTAAATGATGGCAGAACTATCCCTTTAATTTCTTCATTTTTGAAGAGTAAACATCAAGCTTTTATTTTGATGGGTTGCCAGCAAAGAAAATAAAGGGTTGCCAGTGTGTTCATGCAGTCCATGATATCAGCGTCTCAGATTCACAGTAAATGAACCAAACCACTCTCAGACGCTCAAACACTGTATCATGAACTACAGGTGTGGAAATATCACATACAGTATATTTATTACAATTGCCACCTGTGTGGTCTGACATAGCCATATCGCCACAACGATTGTATTTTGATATATCATCAAGTATGGAATTAAATTAGTGCTGCTATTAGATAACAGGTGCTCTATGTGTGTCGGTTATCACGCTCTCAAGTGTTTTTTTTTATTAACAACAATTTACAAACCTGAATAACAACATGATATCACATATCAATTCAACTCCCCCCCCCCACCCTTCCTTTGCGGTCTCTTTAAAATGGGGTAGAAAATCATAAAACATAAATTCCAGCAATTAAGAATGCGGAAAAAAAATAATAATACAGCGTCAAGGCATTCATTCTGAGTCCTGATCATTGTTTTGTGCAATATACTTGGAGATCTTCTCAGCAGCTATAGTCCAGATCTTTAATGTAGACATTTGTGCCAAGTTCACCCGAGCCGTGGATAATTCAAGCATTATAATATCAACCACTTGTACATATCCAGGCTATGTGGTGGAAGCCAGTGTTGCGCTAACAGGTTTTTTTGCAGATGTTAAAAGTAGAGGGTCTGATCTTTATTTTGATGTACTGCATGTTCAGATATTCATACAATAAAATATTATGGGGGGCTTGAAATTTTAGTGAAGATCAAAAAAGCTGGCGGTGGCTGGTGACTTTTTTTTTTTAAAGCGCTGAGTTAATCAGGGCGGTACTTTAAAAGAATTAATAAACTTTTTTTTTTTTTGCCTTTATTTTGATAGGATAGTAGCATAATGACATGAAGCGATAAAGGAGATGGGATCAGGAAAGGTCCTCGAGTCACAAGGCTATTGGCACCAATGATAAATAAGCTTTTTAAAACGAGTCTACAAGGGGTGTGCAAACTTATGACCTCAGCTGTTGTAGTAGCTGAACACATCATAGCTCTTAGCTGAGCATCTGGGACCACATGCAAAACATCTTATGCTGCTACCTGAGCACAATCATTCCTCCGTGTGTCTTAGTCCGGTGCGCGTGGCGAGCTGGGAGCCAAAGGAGTCGTAGGACCACAGGGAGGGACCGGAGCCAGAGGGGCACCTGGAAAACCAGGACCGATGGGATTCCAAGGAGAGCAAGGTTTTTCGGGCGTCACTGGAAAGACCGGTGTTCCTGTAAGCACCTGCCAGTCAACATGTGTTCGGTACGGCGCTGTAAACACAAAACATGTCTCATAAGTGATATTGTGATTCTGTCGCAGGGCAAACTGACTAGTGAGCAGCACATCAGAGAACTGTGTGGCTCCATGATTGACGGTAAGACTTTGTTCACTCATAAACTGCACTTGATGCAACCTGTAGCGTATTTAGGGCCCTATGCAGAAAACACGGACGGAGTTTGTCAAAGTTTGGATGCATTAATCAAAAGTAGGTCACTTAAATCAAATGGTGATATGGACTAGTATCTGATGTAAATCTGAATCCTGCATGTGTCTCTGTGTGAATGGAGCAGGGTTTTGTTTACTACATACACAGAGCGTCTGACGTCTCAATGAAGACATAAATACATCAACAATATCTCCAAAACTGATCAAAACCAGCATTTTACCATTTCATTTGAGTAAAACTAGTCATATCATATACACACAGAACTTTACTCGGCAACCCGTCAAAATAAAAGTCCTGTTTAACTTGAAGACATTGTGTCAGAAATAGCTATATTACTATTATTTACTAGAATGAACGTAATACTACTGTTGAAAAATAATAACTTTATTTTTTTAAAGAAATAATCACAAAATATTTTAATTTTAATAGTAAATCACCTTTATTTGGCAAAAATGTAAATGTTTAATTTTCATTAATTAAAATAGAAATTAAATCAATGGCTTCATCTGATAACCAGTAAAATTTAAATACACAACACTGAATTTCTGAGAAGGGAAAAAACATTTCATAAGCTACTGTAAGAATAAATAATAATTGTTTGTATGCATTCAAATAATTATACATGCTAAAACACAGAATTTGGTAATAAAACATAAGGTGAGAAAAAAATAAAGCATTTCATACGGCCATAAACATGTCATTTTTGTTACACTTTTAATAAATTAATGCTAAATTGTATAAGTTTCATGACTTTAATTAATTAGACATGCTTTTTGATTAATACAATTTAATTTGACCATTAAAACGGAGGCCAGAAAAATTAAAACAGAATTTGGGAAAAAATCAACCTGATTTCATAGAGCGTATTGCTGGTGTTGATCTTAGATCAGATAGCTCAGCTGGCTGCTAACCTGAGAAGACCTCTGGCTCCTGGCGCCGTGGGACGGCCTGGACGACCCGGGCCTCCGGGAAAGCAAGGAGAAGGTGGATCCATCGGTCACCCCGGAGCCCTCGGCCCGCCAGGTTATAGAGGACTGCCGGGAGATCTCGGAGATCCTGGTCCTCGAGGTGAGAACTGCACCTTCTATTAAACAAATGCTTAGGGATAGCAATGCAATTGCATTAAGGTTGCATTATAGGTAGTTAATGCAGTGCATTTGTTTTATTAATCTTTGTTTATGTTAGTTCTGTACAACAGTTCATTAGTCGTGTTTCCACTGTCACTTTTGATCGTGCCTCGTCGGTGGGACAACGGTCAGGTTTTTTGGCCCGGCGCAAACCTTGGGTCAAAGCGGGTCAGCTGGGGCTAGATGAGCGGTTCTGAGCAAAGCCGGAGTTTCTCCACGTGTCTGGAGAGCATCAGGATCAGCTCATAAAGTTAACCGCTATAACACCAGCATTAAAATAATAGCTTAAAACTAGGGGTGTCAACGTTAACGCGTTAACGCATGCGATTAATCTAAAAATATATTTTTTAATGCAAATGAATCGTTTGATAAGGTTTGACCCTAACTTCTTGCCGTCATCGCAGTGGAAGGTTATCTATCGTTGTGTGATGAGGGTACAGCAGTGTTTGCCAGGGTCGCGGCACAAGTGTTCGCGGGCTAAAATACAGAGCCGTGGGTCTATATTATAAATAAATCTACCGCGGCCGCCCAAAGTGTATATAGACATAACAATGTAAATAGATCCTTTTACTAATGTGGCAACTTCAGAACGGAGAGGCGGTTAACATCACAAACAACGTGAGTTTCAGCCACAGCATACAACACAGCAGAAATAAACATGATAACACTATAGATAAGATAATAAACACACGATTACGATAGGATATGGTTTCTATGTGATTTTCTGTATACATCTGAAATGATAATTTGTGCAGCGATATAAAAGGCTATAAAAAGCACAACAGTAAATGACCAAATTTCATTGTGATCGCTAAAGGAGGTTATTATAAACACTCGATGGTGGTTTAAAGTGAGTTCTGAGTAAAAGTGTATTAGTCTCATAAACTGTCTTATGTAGCATGATGCTAATATTAGCTCTAATGCACCTGCAGAACAGGTCCAATTCTTCTTCATAATGCGTTTTGTCATAATACTTCACGTAAGGTCGCAAGAAAATGTTTTGTTGTATTTATCTAGAAATACTTTTGATAATAGTTGAGTAAATGTATTCTGGGATTGAAGTGATGTGGCTTGATAAACGTTTTATTGCCTGTATAAAGACTGATAATGATAAAAGAATAAGGATTATGTCTCATATCTGGCGGAAAACTAGTTTATTTCAACACATTTACAGGTAAATCCTAGTATTTTAAATTTGCGATTAATCATGATTAATCAGTCCATGACTGTGATTAACGCAAGTACATTTTTTAATCGATTAAACTCAGCAGCGAGTGTTTGATATAACTTCTGTTTGAGATCACGTGGATTATGATCACGAGGCAGAAATAAGCGATGCAAAAGACTATGCACGCATAGTAAACATGGTAAATACGAGCGCTTGAAGAAATCAGCTTCTCATTCTCAATCACAATCGTGTATTTATTTAGTAACATTATATCTGTCATAACTGTCGTCTTGAGACTTTAGCTCCGCGTATGTGTCATAAAATATATGTTTTTTGTTCAGGAGCTCCCTTTTCTACGAAAAAATATAGAAATTATTCTAAATGTGACTAAACCGAAACAGACTCGACTGAATAAGTAGGGTATGTGTCCTCTGTCTTTTATGAAATAACGGTTCATACCGCTTTATTTCTGTGTGACTCATTTTCAGCCCTGATTCATTCATTATGATTAATGCATCACTTATTATTGTTAAACATCAATGCTTTTGGATTGAAATCTTTAACAAAGCATGCAAACAAACGGCCGCTTTTATCATGTCTGCGCTAATTCCAGTGACTTATTTGTGATAATGTCTCTTTGTTGGTGAAATGATGGGGTCGTGTGTCGTTGACCCGATGGTGGAAACGCATGGTGATTTTGGGCTTGGTGCTACAGGTCCGAGGCTATTAGCCCGGCCCATTTAAAGCACCGGCTCGCACTGACCCGACAGTAGAAAAGCGGCTATTGTTAGCTCAGGTCCATTAAATAACATCGACACAACTTTAGATTTTGCCACATGTTAAAATCACTATAGTATATGCTTTAGAATGACTTTTATTGTTCATGCATGTTAACTAATGTAGCTCTTAAAGTGCTAGCTGTATTTCCTCAGGACAGGCTTTATCTGCCGAAGTGATCCTGTGAATGTGTGAGACGTCCGGGTCATTAACTGCTGGAGGGAAATAACGAGAATAACAAAGTGCAGTACAACGGTTTGCACTACAAACCAGTGTGTTCATATTTAACCCTTGTGCATCAATTTAAAAAAGTTACACATAGGTTCATAGTGGACAAAAATGTCCATTGTCATAAAAATGAGAAGCTTGGGAGCACAGACATAAGTTTGGTCTCATTTAAAGACCCACGGCAGATTATTGTTGACGTAAAAAAGTTTAAAAAGTGAAACCAAAAAAAACGTTATAGAAGTTTAGGTTTATGAAAATGCTTTATGAACAATATTTTATATAAAATATATATTTTATGAAACATGTTGAACTCTAAACCTGCTAGAAAATCAAAGCCATAAATCTAAACAAGTTGTGTTTCAAATTTGAGGTTGATATCTCAACTAAACTAAGATATTGTTTGGGTGCAGTACCACATTTTCTCCATTAGATGCAGCAAAACTCTGCTGGAGCTCACAGTGCTTGATTTATGATTTACAGTAGAGTTCATCTCTCTCAAATATTACAAGAACACACACACAATTTGTTTTATGACACACACACTCTGACATCCACACCAACACACACACACAATTATAGCTGCATTATTTATCAATTGTCTCTATAATATACAGAAGCAGAAAACAGGAATAAAGCGAGTATTTGCTTTATAGACCAAATCTGAAAAAATGGCACCATCTGGTAAAACAATAATAAAAAAATTTTTTTGAAGCCTTGCCAACAGAATGAAAGCCTATTAACAAAAATTGCATCATTTTATAGTTAAACGGCGCTGAGATTAAAAATAGCAGTTTTAATGGGTTTCAATGAGGACGTTTTTGTCCAAAAGATGCTGGCGGTTCACTTTTTTGTATCTAGTGCAAAATAAATGTATTAAAGGAAATGAGGGTGTAATATTAAAATTCAAATAAAAATACACACCTGAGCCAAAATTTATGCAGTTAGCATAAACACAGGCAAAATTATCAAAAAAAACAAAACTAAAATGGACAGAAAAAGTCCAAAAGGTTGCACAAGGGTTAAGATAATACATTAAATAATATGGTAAGACACCAGTTTGAAATATCAAGCCGGAAAACGAGGTGTTTTGTGCAGCTAAAAATAGCTGGAAGCGGGTGACACCGGAAGCCAGACACGTTAAATTTACAAAGGCCTGCTATTATGGGAAAAATAAGGTGGATAGAATATAACACAGGGCTCTAGATTGCGACCGAAATGGTTGCATTTGCGACCATTTTTTGAGAGTGTGCGAGTAAAAATTTGACGTGGTCGCACTTGTGCGAGTGCATGGTCTGCTCTGCTCCAAAGCACGTGCGCTGCACATTGTAGCAGGAGAAAGATTTCACTGATCACGTGCGAGCCTTCAGTAGAGCCTGGTTTCACACCGCACGCGTAAGCAGAGCAGAGGCAGCGCAGAAGCGGCGCGTATGCAGAGCGGGAGCAGCGCGCGACCATTGTGCTTTCACTCGCCGTGCCAGCAGGAGCTGAACGTGCACGCAGGGGACGGAGCACAACGGAGGATTTGGTTTTCAAACTAAAGTAAAAGACCGCTTCTTAAACCAGAGAAGGTGAACATGTTGGTATTCTTGTAGAGAAAACATGCAAGTCCTGTCAGCGACAGACAGTTTAGTTTTACTTTGAAAAGCTTGTTATCTTTGCTGTTTACCTCACCTTATGGTATGGAGGCTTTCCTTATTTTTTAATATTATTATTATTTGATTCCTCAGTGTTTGCTAAACATTCTGTTATGTATTAGTCAGTATAATACAGCATGTGATGTGTCCTATGCCTAGTTTTATTTGTTTTTGTTAATAAATGTTATGCTAGTTTGTCATTGTAACCTACTGCTTTATTGTTGTTGTGCTTTGTAATTAAGAATAACAATGAATCCATCTTTTGTTTTAGTCTAAAAAGTGAAAGGTGTAGATATAAGCAAAACAGACCATTATCTTTTCTTGTAAAGCGTGACACCAAGATCGTGAAAGTGAAAAGAGGAATTGTTCACAAAATTTAAATCACAAATAATACTGATGAAAAAGAACGGGTTGAATGTTGAACACTTTCGTTACCATATAACTATAAACTATGATAAAAGTTCATCAGCATGCATTGATTAAAACGGGCCACTGTTGAGAGTTCACTGCAGTATTTATGTATTTGCAATCTTTACATTGCAGTACTATATGATTTCTAAGTGTCCTCATTTGTATAGGTGCATGTAGGTTTGGTGATGTTTTAGGGCTGCACAATTAATCGATTACAATTACAGATGCCACAATTAGAGGTCGACCGATTCATCGGTTTTGCCGATTAATCGGCACCGATAGTTGATTTGGAGAACAATCGGTTATCGGCAAAAATCCATGCCGATAGTTTTCGGTGTTGCCTTTTTTTTTTCTTCGTGTTGCGTCTGTTGCTGGAGTGGTTGAGAATGGTCTGCTATCATTATACAGTATGAGAGCGGCCTCTAGAGGCGGAAATCACTGACAGCACATGTTGTTTGTTTTGGCATGTGACACTGCGCGCTGCACAGAGCGGGAAACTTCAAACGCGCATTTAAATGCAGCCGACAGAAAATCCTGCCGCGGAACAGAGCGCCATTCACATAGTTTCCCATTAAATAACATTATAGCCTATTTGTCCCAAATCATTGTTAATGTACATAATGACTTCGCCCTAGGCTATAAATTATGTATTGTGCATTTTTCAGCAAAACGTTTGTCTTTCCGTGGCTCTAATACAGTCTGTATGCTTCATATAGAGAGCTGTAATACAGATCGCGCTCTCTCTTTCCGTTTGCTCTGTTATTTAAACACCGAACTTCAAACTCATTTATGACACATAATTCATTCTTGAAGCAAACTTATGTCCGTTTGGTGATTAAATAAACAGTTTTAGACCGCTGCTTAAATTGAACGTGACGCGTCTGGTGTGTGTGTGTGTGTGTGTGTGTGTGTGTGATACCCGTGACTTCTCCAAGACGTAGCGCTGCGCTTTTGCACAGTGTGTCACTCACTTGCATATTTGTTTATATTTTAATTAGATAATCATGCAGTGTTCTAAAATAGCAGCAAATAAAGAGTGCACATACAATATCAATAAACTGTGCATGTAATTTTAATATGTCCTTGTGTAGGTATTTCAAGATGGCCATCTTTAAGCATGACTGTTGAAATGAAATGGTAATACTTAATAAGAGTCCATTTGTAACATTAATGAAAGCTGTAGAAGTATTGTTCCTTGTTAGAGTGTGTTCATTTCATTTCAACATTTACTAATAGGCTTCATTTTTAAATTTTAAAGTTTCTTCTTTTAACATTTGTAAACTATGAAATAACTTTAATAATCAATATAGTAATAAATATTAATACTACATTTTTATTCATTTATAAAGTATAGTTCAGTACTGTTACTGTTTTTTTTTAAATAGTAAAGCTCTATTTAGTTTTCATTCAGTATCTATTTTAAAAACTATCGGTTGATTAATCGGTATCGGCCAGTGTGGTCCAACCTAGCTATCGGTATCGGTAAAATCCACTATCGGTCGACCTCTAGCCACAATTATGTAATCGTTCAAAGTGGCAATTAATCTTTCAAAGTCCACTTATGTTATCCTGCGTGCTTATGTGTTTTTTTCTTTCTACAGATTATCTTAAGGGTTTTTCCATTGTTTTAGTATAACATTATAATACCATTCACAGTTTTGCTTTTCTTTATTTAAAGAATAAACCAATCTGATGTATAATTCACATTTGAGGCTTAATATTATAGAAAAGCAATAAAGGTTTTTCAAGAGTTTGTTCATGTAAAAATATGGTATGCAGTTGCTTCAAACACTACATGTGTACATTTTGATAATCGCAATTAATAATCGCAATTACAATTTTAAGGGAATAATCGACAGTTATGATTTTTGTCATAATCATGCAGCTCTATGATGTTTGAAATATTTAGTCATCGAGTGTGTTTTGTGATAAATGACCCACAGACTGCTGCTGTGTGAAGAGCCACTGTAAAAACTCACAGCTGTGTCAAATATTTGTATGTGTATGAATCCAGGAAGAGTGTTTTACCCTAATATGAATTAATTTGGATGTATGTTAATTCTGCAGGGGGTGTTGGTGAGTCAGGTGACAAGGGGCCTGTAGGTAAAGCCATCGAAGGGCCCGCCGGAGACCAGGGTGACCCGGGTATGTACAGTCTGTTCATAAGTGCGCACCAAACACATTATCAATGCAGCTTGTCAATGTGAAGCAGCTTATTAAGAAAAATGAAAAGTTGTTTAACACACAGCCCTGCTGTGTAACCAATATCAAATATTAACTTAAAAAAAACACATTTTCTAAATTATTAGTATGCAAACAAAAACAAAAAGTTAGTTTGGACCAGATGTGGCTCTAAGAACAAGCTGGGATCGATTCCCCAGAACACGACGTTTGTGACTTCATTAACTGTACTGTACTACACCAAAGATGAGTATATAAGCAATTAATCATAAAATAATTACATGCAGAGCTGGGTAGCAACTCACTACATGCAATCTGGATTACGTAATCAGATTCCAAATATTAAATACTTGTAATTTGATTAAATTACATTTCAAAACAGTCGGAATCAAGGCTACAGTTACCTTTTTATTGATTACATGATTACATGTTGTTCACACAATAGCAATAAATGCTTCATAATTTATGGATTCTCCCAAATTCCTCTTTTAATCTTCCTTTCTAAAATAACCTACCACTTATATATACTCAGAAAGTTAGGAGTATATATTTTTTTAATTTTATTTTAAAAAAATATTTTTTTATTTTAACTCAGAAAGTTAACAAAAATCATTTCAGGTTTAAGAAGATCAACTTCTGATGAACACATTCATTTTTATTTGAATTATAACTCGGTAGATTATTTAACCATGCATTACTACGTCTTTGGGAGGCTTTTGTCTTTCACACACATTAAAATGCACAAATTCACGTTATTTCTTATTTACATGTAATGCATGGATTGTCAAACTTTTTTGTCATCTGATCCTCTTTCACCTGATATATACATACATGAAGTACCCCTGAGATTTTAAAATAAATATTAAAATTATTAAGCATCACATTTGCATGTTCATAGTTCTCTGACATTGGTTAATGGTCGCATGACATGCATGCAAACAAATTAAATATTTCAGTTTTTGATCGATGGATTTAATTTTACATCATTATGATTTAATTAATTATTAGCTTTTCGTTAAACCCCCTGCAGCTTATTCACGAACCCGTTTGGGAAACCTTGAAGTAATGTAATTTAATGCACTTCATGTTGTTTATTACAACGAATGGAATATATTTTATTACTCTGTATTTTTATATCAATATGGTACAGGATTGTTCTGTTTAAATCAATGTGATAAATGAGTTATGTCAAAAATAATCCAAAAGTAGTCTGAGTATATTACCAAAAATGTGTACTGTAATGGACAGGGTTCCTACACATTATCCATTTCAAAATGTCATACTTTTCCAGACTCAAATTTCCAAACCTCTCAGTAGATTTTCAGATCACATGTGACCCACAAAACCAGTCATAAGGGTCAATTTTGTGAAATTGAGATTTATGCATCATCTGAAAGCTGAATAATAATATTTCCATTGATGTATGGTTTGTTATGATTGGACAATATTTGTAAATCTGGAATCTGAGGGTGCAAAAAAATCTAAATATTGAGAAAATCATCTTTAAAGTTGTTCAAATGAAGTCAAAAATTAAGTTTTGATATATTTACGATAGGAAATTTACTAAATATCTTCATGGAACATGATATTAATATCCTAATGATTTTTGACATAAAACAAAAATGGATAATTCTGA
>CM049862.1:160000-177500 GCA_027422415.1 Schizothorax lantsangensis | reverse complement strand
CAGCAGGTTTAACTCGTCACAGCACAGACGGATTCTCCTCCTGAGGTCACAGAGTGAGCAAACATGCTTCACGTAATCTCTGCACAGGTTAAACAATAAGTCTGCAGAGCCCACCTGCGGTCGCGCTCCTTTCTGTTGTGTACTTCTTTGCGCTGAGTTCGGTCCATGAGAGGTCTTGTCCTGCATCGTTTAGTCCCGGACATACCGGCGTACCAGTTCTCCGAGTCCTGCATGATGTTAGCTGACCTGAGAGGCCTTGTGCGGACGCGCTTGATGGAGTGTGCAGCGTTATCCAGCGCCTCACCTGCAGCGACAAGAGAAACACATCTCTGCTTTTCATGCCTTAAAACAGTATGCAGCAAGCAGGCTTTATTCAGCCCAATGGAAAGCATATTTACTCCGTCTAATAGGGCTGGGTTTTGACACAAATTTCACGATTCGATTCTCATTCACAAGCTTGCGATTCGATTCGATATCGATTATTTTGGATATATATCAGGTACAGTACATGCCAAATTTTCTCAAGGAAAAATAATCTCTCAACTAATGCTGTACAATACACATGAGAGTCAGTTGGTACTACATTACTATAATATTGAAGGTTAAAATTGACTGATTTGTTAAAATTACACTTAATGAAGTTTTTAAAATTATGTTACAATTACATAATATTTCTACTTCAATTCGTTTTTTTTTAAATATAAACATAATGGTGTCTGTCATAAAAACTTGATGGATTTATTCAAACATAAATTAAACATTGAATGAATATGTTATATGGTGCATATATTTAGAAAATCTGACTAATAAGTTTATGGTCACCGAATATGTTTTTCTGAGGCAAATGTGACGTTAAGTGACATTGTTTACAAGCCTGTATATTGACTAGGGGTGGCACGGTACACAGAAGTCACGGTTCGGTACGTACCTTGGTTCGGGGGTCACGGTTCGATACGATTTCGGTACAACATGAAAAAAAAAAATCTACTATGCTCGGTTTCTTTTCATTTATTTTGAACAGACAGTAGTGCAAATAAAAAAAAAATCCATCTAGATGTGAAAATACTACATATTATTACATGTTATATATATATACAATCTGTTTTGTTTTCATTGTGAGTGTACACAAATAAAAGCAGACCTTTATACAGTGATTATTAATAAGACAATAAGTGTTTAAAGTCGGCATGAAATCAAAATGGACAATTCTTATTTTTTGATGGAATACTGTAGTGTTTATTATAAATAATTTATCCGTGCACTTCATTATTTTTTTTAAATTCATGTGCCCTCGTAATCTTTAATCAAAAACGTTTATCTCCCCTCCCCCTCAAAACGACTCCTCTACTCTTCTGGTCACGAGTGATGGCGCAAGGGGGCGGAGCTAGTGATGTGAGGGGTAAACAAACACTGGGGCTGATGCTTCACTTTATAGCACTGACACCAGTCATGAGGGAGTACGTTACCCTTAAACACTGAAAATATATTAGGATATTACGACAACATTACTCTTAGGACATCGCACACTAATTTGTTTCATATGACTTAACCTGATGGAGGACGCGCTCAGTCATTCAGGCACTCTCTCTCTCTCTCTCGCGCGCTGTTTAGACATGTTTTGTGCCGTTGATCGTGGTCATCATCCCTAATAAATGAAACATTTATTCATGCTTGGGTGTCGGCGGTGAATCCAGTGTCGAGAAATCCCCCATCACTATCTGCAAACTGGCATTTCAGATCAGCCTTCATTTTATTTCACTTCATTTAGACTTTTTCTAAGTATAAGTCAAGTATACTTAAATGTCATTTTAAGTATATTTCTGAGAAGTACATCAAAAGTAGACCTATTTTTTTGTTTAAAAGAAGTATACTAATAGCACACTTGAATAAAGTTATTTTTCGTAAGGGTTGGAACAACACGAAGGTATCACTTGCTAATTTGATAGATGAATAATAACTCAATAAGCTGATTGTTTATGTGTAAGTGAAAACTACTCGAGAATCTTACTCTTCAGCGTGTCTGTGGTTTGCTGGTCAGCAGTGTCTGTGTAAATGACCAGCGGCGCTCTCATCACAGTCTCTGAGCCTTTATCTGCTCTGAAGCTCACCGTCAGCTCTGTAGACTGCTGCCCACCCTACCGTGAGAGAGAAAGACCTGTCTCATCACCAGCAGAAAACACTCAGAATCAGATACAAACACTGTGTCTGAATGAGATCAGCACTCACTGATTTGAACAGACGTCCTTCGTATGGATACGTGCCCTGTATTTTCACCCTCGTGTCTGGTTTGCTCCATTTCTCTATGTGTGCATGTGTGGCTATCCCTGAAGTGTTTGTGGAATGACAAAGCACTGATACAAATCTGGAAGACAAATTATTAAACATGTCAAAATTGAGACAGCTATGAGTGAAAGCAGGGATTTTCTATTTATTTATTTTTGTCAACCAAACCTAAAACGGCTTAATTAATCATATCATAAAACAGCTTTGTGTGGTTTTCAAACAGCAAAAGCCTGCAATTTATTCTGTGTTTATTTCCACGTGAGCCGCTTATGGTGTTTTCAGTGTCTAGCCAGGGTTGACATAATAGATTACTTTATTTTAATCAATCTTCTATCTGATGAACCAATATCGATTCTTAAAACTGTCAAAAGGTAAAAATCTATTTAAACTTATATGAAAAGATTAATTTCTATAACTGATGTGAACTGACCACAACACAGAATGAAGAATATCAAAAACTGCAGCTGTCCACGGTAGTCAGATATCAGCACAATAACACACTAATTATCGTTATCGAAAAAATCCCCAAAAAATATAGAGATATCATTTTTTTTCAATATCGCACACCCCTATGTGGCATGTGTACCTCTTCTCCAGGCAGACGCGAGCAGCTGGGCTGGGTCTCTCCTCCAGGGGCCGCTCATCGGCCCTCTCGTCCTCGACACACTGGACTCTGCTCAGCACGGAGCCGGGCCCCTCGGCGCCGCTCACAGGCGTCGTGTTCGACTCGCTCAGCAACAGCATCTTAATGTCCTGCAGGTCCACGGGCCCCGTGTCGCTGGACCCCGCCGATGTCCCCTCTGGCTCCTCATACAAGCTTTCTTCAAGCTGTGAAAGGCCCGAGCTGTCCGTCTCGGTCACCTGAGCATCAATGTGGCTCTGAATAATGTGCTGTAAGTACTCTACCTCGGTCATCTCCACCAGGCTGAGCTCTGAACTTTGACCCACAGGCTCATAGACATCTGCAGGGTGTTGACTCTTACAGGCCATCGATGCGCTCATCCTGAAAGACATTGCAGAACAATCTTAAGTCCAATCTGCTATAAAAACAGATCTCTCTGCATGTGTGTCTTATCCTGTTTAACTCAACATTAGCGGTACTCAACATTACAAAGTAAAAGTAGCTGTGGATCAGAGCATGTGAGCGGAGCGGAGCGTGCGAAATATAGTCGGAGCGCGGAGCGGGTTTTTATCCAAAGGCCGGAGCGATCGCTCTGTCTCGCTCCGGTTCCGCTCCGATACCGCTCACACCACGAGCCTAGGGCATGCACAAATCCACCCAGAATTCACCTGTGCCTTCAACAATTAACAAAACTGTCAGCCTACACTTCAAAAATCGTTCGTTGTGAAGGAGAGATGGAGTTTGTGAAATATTTCCAAAAGCAAACCGACAGGTCATACAGGTGCACAATTCCTGTCAAAAAACTAGATGATAACGATGTTGAACATGATCAGGAATGTGGTGATACGATTGCAGTAAGTAAGGATTCGTATTTTAATCTAAAGACACATCATGCGGAAACATGACAGTGTGCTGCGCGAACATGAGGAGGCCAGAGCAAAACGTGAGCATTTTGAATATGGTTGAAATAGGAAATATTGGCTAATAATCAATTAAATAAGTTTTGTCATACGAATATTTTAATGTAGCCTACTTAACTGATGTTGCTGTTGCTGTGAGTTCTTTATAGGATATAGGCTGCGTGGCGGACGCGTCGCGGAGCAGGTTTGCTGCGTGTTGGTTTTCCTTTCCGTGCCTATTAGAGTGACCACCCATCCCGCATTTTGCGGGACAGTCCCGAAATTGGGAGCTTTGTCCCGCGTCCCGCAAGATGTAAGCTGCGTCCCGCATTTCAATTCTGTATTCTGTATTATTATTTTTTCATCCCAGAAATTGAAATACCAAAATAAGAAATACATTAAAACTGTGACTGGCATTTAAAAATCCATTTGCGCAGCCGTCATGTTCTAGCTGTGAAAATAACCAACCGACGCAGTCGTAGAGAGAGGTTTTTCCGCTGATGACGACTGCATGGACGGCGCAAAGTATGTGCGGACCTCATCAAGTGCTCGAGCACCACCGACGGAAATGGTCGAGCACACACGGAAAAACACGATATTCTCCTTTCATTTAAAAAAAAAGCTTGCACCTTTCAGACACGACTTTCTTCTCATTTTAATAGTTCGTTTGAGGCGGTTTCTATGGCGTTATTTTAAGTGTCCAGAGCACATTATTGTAATGCGAGAGCGCAACACTCTTCACTCTCACACAACACAGATGCTCTCTCTCTCTCGATCAGACATTAGGCCTACGTGTGTGTGCTCAAACCTTATACTCTCTCCTGGATTTAATGCTGCCAGAAGAGCAACCGCGAGTGTGGGCAATGGGCATCCACCGGCAGAAACATAAATCGGCGCACAAGACAACGGATGTAATTTAAATCAGTATTTAAATGTCAAAACAGTAGTAAATGTATCGGTCTCACACGTGTCCCGCATTGTCCCGCAAAATCATATCTACTGTCCCGCAACAGATCTATTGCCAGGTGGTCACCCTAGTGCCTATGTATGTTAACAGATTAGAGCAGCCACACTGCCTGCGGAATGCAACCGCGGCCCCGCGACAGAATAGAAGTGAAGCGGATTTTTTTCCGCAGCAGTCACGCAACAAACCCGCTCCACGTCCGCCACGCAAGGCAGTGTGTTCCAGGTGTAAGGCTTCGGTTGAAAACGGCAGGTGTTAGGATGCAGAGGAATTTTAAATTTGAGCGAGCATGGAGCGATTGAACCGGAGCGGGATGAAATTGTAGGTGAGCGGGCAGCGGAATTGAGCAGAGCAGTCTGGTGCGACTTTGAGCGGTGGAGCGGGGGGAGCGAACACCCACGTGAGCGGGAGCGGAAATTCTCACCGCTCAGCTCCGCTCACATGCTCTGCTGTGGATTGTATGTTAACTTTAAGCGGATCCCTAACTCTGTAAAATAAATGCAGTGTTGCCAACTATTTTTCAGGGGAAGTTGCTAAAGGAAGCTCAATTTGTTGCTAAAAGTTACTAAATGATGTTGCGAAGTCATTGTGCGATGACGTCATTGCGTAATTACGATGCAAACCTGCATCAAATCTTAGCAAAAATATATTTTATATATGTTAATTTAGATTTGTCTGTAAAATAACATAACGTAATATAATATTACAATTTTAATGTATTTTTAAATACAAAATTGACTTATTGAACACTTACACATTTTTGAAGAATTACAATTTAAGTTGTTTTTTTGTTATTAGCTAGTAAACCAGTAAAACTACACATTCTGAACAGTTATAAGCAGTGTATTAGTAGTTAGTTAGTGTGCTACACTCTGTAAAAGTAGGGCACAATCTACTATGTTAATGTAGAAGAATTTTCTGTATTGATTTTTCTTTTTTTTTTACCTGCATTTTAAATGACGCATTGTATTTTGTGTTTTCAGGTCACAACGGATAATGGATAACACATAATGTCCTGAAAAATTACTAGTACCTTTTCCATTTTTCTAGATATTTTTTGTTTTTACAATGTACTAACTGATCAACAATCGCAGGTACAAGCTAAGGTGTATCACAAATGATCAATTATTCAATTATTATTAAATTAAACAATTGCAAATAGCAGCTAACTTAATTCATGTGATGTGTGTACTGCTAGGCATCTGTGGTTTCCTCATTTTGTGTAATTTAGATGGAAATTGTTTGCCTTTTTATCGTTTAAATCACTCATCAAAAATTGCCAAATCATGTAAAAAATAGCTAAATTTGTTGCTAGGTGCTTTTGGAAGAAAAAGTTGCTTGTGTAAGTCAGTGTGAAAAGTTGCTAAATTTAGCAACAAAATTGCTAAGTTGGCAACACTGAGTAGATGTAATACTACAGACATCAGCTAAAATTAAAATACAGTAATTACTACAGTAAAACTATGGGAACATGGGATTTTTAGCCACTCTACAAAAATCCATCCATTCTTCAAACATCACATTAAACAAAAAACAAAGACTTTCTCTTCCTGATTTGCTATATTTAACAGAAGTAACAATTAATAATAGTAAACAATAAACCTATTTTCTTCAAATCAAAAGAGCTATTTTTAGCTAAAACACTAATAGCTAATAACTGCTTGTTCCAGCGGCCTCAGCTCCCGCGTTTCCCGCCTCACAGCCCGGACATAACGACCCACTCCATCACCGACATTAATTATTAGTATTAATAATGGAAATTATGTCTCCAGAACATGAGACAAACGTAGATCGTAAAATCCACAGTGAGGCACTGAGTTAAAACGGTAAGTGATTAAAGTCTTTACCTGACACACAGCTGCTCTGATCCGAACACGATACACGATCGACGCTCGAGCGCCGCTTGCGTCCTTAGTGACGTCACACCCTTTCGTCGGTTTACTTTTCGTGATTTTTTTTTTTTTTGTGGTAAATATCACATTAAGACCATAGTTAAATCCCAATGACGCGATCTGTTTCAGGACTGCAACCTGTATTTTATTTTATTTATTTTTTTGGACTGCAAACTCGCAAATAACTATTTACGGCAACGCCGTATGACCACAATAACCAACTCAAAATTAATTATTATCCAGAATTAATCATCGTTTTTGCACAAATCTTTGTGTGATATGCGAACACAGCCGTAAGGATGAATATTCGCTCCGCATCACATCATTTGAGCGAGTAAACAATCACGTGATTATACTGTATTTATTAATATTGTTCACGAGACCTTCATCAGACACACAAGAACAACATGCAATCTATCTGTGAGAAAGACACGTGACCATAAAGCGAAGAGTCTTTCACTATTGTTACTTAATGTTGAGAAAATACATTTTACATTAATAATTCTGAGACAAAAACTTATGTCATGGGCAAATGTTGTTTCTTGATTTATTTCTTGATTTAAAATGATCATATGGTGTCAGTGTTGATCTATAATAGATCAGTTCTGTATCCTATCTTTAAATCAAGAAACCCCAGAACATCTTTAATTAGTTGAAGGACCCCATTCAAGATCATTACTGAAGTTATCATGACACATTTAAATTTTAATAATAATAATATTTTTTGTCTCACAATTGTTTAATATTTAACTTTTTGTTTTGCAACCAGTGGTCAGTTTTGCTGTGTGACACCCTAAACGTAACAACATATCATTCATCATTTAACATAATTTATCAATGATTATGTAGTTTAATACAGTTTTTAGTTAATATATATATTGCTGTTTATGAAGCATTTTAAATAATTAAACAAGATTTGTTTTTATTCTTTTTTTGAACATTTTCAGTGTTCTTAAATGCAATAATTACATTAAAATATTTTCTATTTTTGCAAAAAAAAAAAAAAAACTGTACTGTTGTAAAGTGTCATGAAAATCAATATAAAATCCTTTGTTTTTGAGACAGAAATAATTGAGTGAGAGAGAGAGACATGGAAATATAGAGAGAAAATGAACTGAGATCCACATCTTACACGATACAGAAAATAAACAATCAAAATGAAGCCTTAAAAAGAGAAGCATATACTTTAAAAATGTTTTTATCTCAAAATATCTTAAAGAACAGTTGAGTATCACAGTATAGGGAGATATAATCATCATATAATCAATTTTTCAGCAAAGTTTGTCTTCATAGCTATTTGTATATTAAGAGTTTTTTCTCTTAATGTTTGCTATCACACCACAGGACAGATTTACAGTACAGTAAGCTGTTTTTCAAAGGTTTCAAAGCTGTGTCCTCACTTTTCCGTCAGATATTGATTAATATGTAATAAATCAGGGAATATGAGGGGCAGCTGTCACTCTTAAAGGGGACCTAACAGTTTCACCCAATCTCATGTTAATCTTGAGTACCTATAGAGTAGTACTGCATCCTTCATATCTCCAAAAAGTCTTTAGTTTGATCATATTTATAAAAGAAAGATACAGATTTACGATTCTCTCCGAAAAAAGCCGAGCTCCTGGAGGCGTGCCGTGTGGGCGGAGCTAAAGAGTGAAGGCGTGTTGTGGGCGGAGCTAAAGAGTGAAGGTGTGTCGTGTGGGCGGAGCTAAAGAGTGAAGGTGTGACGTGTGGGCGGAGCTAAATAGTAAAGGCGTGTCGTGGGCGGAGCTAAAGAGTTAAGGCGTGTTGTGGGCGGAGCTAAAGCGTGAAGGCGTGCCGTGGGCGGAGCTAAAGCGTGAATGCGTGCCGTGTGGGCGGAGCTAAACAGTGAAGGCGTGCCGTGTGGGCGGAGCTAAAGAGTGACGAGCACTTGCGCCGATCGACAACAAAACACAGACATTTGATGCCGTTTCACTCACCATCTGCAGTTCTGAATCATGACCGGGATCTTTTATAGCTGGGACCGCTCCATCTTTCAGTATTAAACCATGTGCAAATCCAGCGTCGAATTGGGCCTTGTTTATAAAACGTTCGTCAACAAAACACTTGAGAAACTCCATTGCTGCCCCGGAAAAACAAACTATATCCACTGTTCACGTAACGCTGGGTTGTTTTGGGAAGCTGAACAAGGTTATCTTTCCCTCACAACCAAAAACACACTTCTTTAGAGACGTTCTTCCCGAGCGAGTCCCGTGCAGCGCTGCCGATTGAAGCGTGTTGATTGGCTGCTCTCGCTCCGGTCGATGCGTGCAGGGGCGTGTTCTTCCGGGAGAAATGCCCATATAAGGAGTTCCACCCTCGTTTACGTCATCAAGAACAACGATCGAAAAAAACTCTCAGAAACTTGTACGAACTCGGAAGTGAGATTTTTGGCACAGAAATACTCTGTTATACGTCCAAAACATTTTTTTGAAACTTTGTCCATGCTTAGCATGAGAATCCAACTCTTTACCAGTGTAAACAACTCTGAATGCATGAAACAGCAAATGAAGATGGATGTGTTTTTAGCTGATTCTTGAAGATTGAGTTGAGCAGGTCACCAGGAGGGAACAGTTTATGTAAAAGTCGGTGAAAATGGGAGGACGAGGACGATTTAATGTTAATAAAATTCACAATTATTTTCAGTTCATGTCTCAAAATGTGTACTTTTTGTTCACAGCTTTAATATGCTACTGAAGTTGGAAAGAGCCGCTTTTCTAAAAATGTGCCGAATCTGCTGATCTAATTACAACCGCTAAGTGATAGAGAAGGGGAGCTCTCGTGCCTCCGTTGGTAAAAACAAATAGCCAATCAGCATCGAGCGTTCACTGTCAGCGCTGAGGAGTGTTGAGAAAAGAAACCTCGCAGGGGAGGCTAGCCTCTGGTATATCAACCAATCATTATAGACGTAAATAACGTGATATTAGCACGTCTCCCGCTGAGCTGGTAATGTATGAAGTAAGTTACTTATGATGAGTAGCTATAGTGAATATTTGATCGCCAACAGCTGTCATTCAACATTAAAAATAAAGAGTAACACGTCTAAACTGGATGTAGGCTACAGCAGTCGGCTTAATTAAAGAACACAACACAGACTTTTAAGAAGGGATGGATTGCTTCAAGTGATCCACTTATATTATCTTGCTGTATGAGACCTTTTCTTTACGTTTTCTGACTAAAAGCAACCAAAAAGCCAATTAAGCAAATACTAATATTAATTGGCAGGGATCCCCAGATCAATTAGTGTGCCTCCTCTATTGTAAAACCCACGAGCTGGTGGTTCTGGATTAATTGTAAAGGTTTGATAGACCTGCTAAGAGAGCATTGCATTAGTCCAGTCTGGACAGAACAAGAGCTTGAATGTGAAGCATGTTCTGATAGAAAGAACCTGATCTTCTTAATGCTGAATAAAGCAGATCTGATCATCAATCATAACTCCAAGCTTTCTGAAGGAGTTATGGTTGATGTAACTATTTATTAACAGTTAAATAAACTATAAACTGAGCAGAGTATGACACTGATGTCTCTGCAGAGGAGGACTGTGTCAGGGGTCCTTAAACGAACAGTATTTATATTGTTTTTTACCTCTTGTACACAACCATGTCCAAGTGATCTGAGTGCGCACACATCCGGTGTGTGACGTGTGTGTGTGCGCGCTCTGGCTCGTCGGCGTCAACGCTTGACGGAGGGCGTGTCTGAAGCGTGGTGCTGACGTGCCGTCATAGTTACAACAACCAATCACATACTTCTCTGGTGTTGCATGAACGGGATTGGGTATTTGCATGAGGCGATCTGATTGGCTGACGCCTCCGTTGGCGCTTGAAAAGTTGCGTCAGCACCACGCTTCAGACACGCCCTCCGTCAAGCGTTGACGCCGACGAGCCAGAGCGCGCACACACACGTGTCACACACCGGATGCGTGCGCGCACTCAGATCACTTGGACATGGTTGTGTACAAGAGGTAAAAAACGATATAAATACTGTTCGTTTTCTCACACAAACCGCTCGTTTCGTGTCTTAGGCCATCAATGTGTAGTTACGATGGGGAATTGTTTAATTTGGATTTCTCTGTGCATGTTCTTTTTCCCTCTTATAGAGACAGTGACCTATACCTGCCATTATATGACTGACAGACTAGAACGGTTTGACCTAAAAACATCAAAATTGGATCTACTGAAGAAAAAAAGACACCTACATCTTGGATGCCCTTGGGGTAAGCTGATAGATACCACATTTTAATTTCAAAGTGAACTATCCCTTTAACGCTTTATTGCAACTATATTTCATCACTTTCTCATCAAACAACCAGACTCACAAATGGCTAACGAATAGCCCGTACCGGGGCAGAGCCTATAGACACTTACAATTATGGGCATAATTTCGACAACCTGCGTGAGTAATAATTTATTAAAAAACGTTATTATTTTCTCATAGCTTAATATTGATTAATTCACATCTGCACTCACAGCTACCCCGTAACCTACATCTCTGGCACATCGCCTGTTTTATTGAGCTGAGTTTTGGACAAGGGATGAAGTTGAAATTATATAGATATGTAAAGATATGACATTATTGCATATCAGTGTAGTATATGGTCTATTATTCTATTTTTTTTTCATTGTTGTATTTTAGGGGTAATGTTAGCCGTTAGCCATTTGTTAGTCTGGTTGTTTGATGAGAAAGTGATGAAATATAGTTGCAATAAACGCGTTAAGAATGCACACAACTGTAGCAGCAGGAACTGATGACGACACGGTTTAATGTTTGGTTGACCAATCAGTGGAAAGGGGCATTTTATTCCCGCCCACATGCAGAGATAACAAACTCAAGCTGTTTATTCATGTTTAGACCTGAATGTAAAAACGGAAAATCAAGCATAATTCTTGTTCTTTCGTTTTTTTTTGAAGAATTGAAAAACGAAAAAAGGAACCGTTTTCTTATTTTTCTGTTTTTAATATTAAATTAAAAAACGAATGATCGGAAGATACCCTGATTTCTAATGTTTTTGTATTCTATTTGTTTTCTTATTTATTATACAATTAACAAAAAGCAAAAAAACAGGCCTCTAACACTAGCTTGCTCGATTCTATCTGTTTTCTTATTATATAATTTAAAAAAATCCCTTGCTAGTGTACTGTGTTAAGCTAACTGAGACTACAGCACTTGCTTATCATTGCTCTTTTGATGGCTTCTATTGTCCTCATTTGTACGTCGCTTTGCATAAAAGCATCTGCTAAATGACTAAATATAATATTTCATGCGTCACAACCATATGTCAACACCATCTTCCAATTTGTGAGATTATTTGAAATGTTTGTTCCCTGTCGATACTCCACTCGTACTGCGTCTTGATAAAGACGCATATGGAAAAAGCCTTTTTTCTCCTGAACTGAAGTCTTATTCAATCACGCAGTGAAACTGCACGACTATTGGTTCGTGCAGTGGTAAAAAACGAACCAATGGGTCGGCAGCGGAGCTGCACGAACCTATGGCGACGATTCCCGCCAGATCCCGCCAAAATGGGCGGGGAATCTGGCTATATAAGCGGTCGTTTCGCCATAGGATCCTCAGATTTCTTCTCCTTCAGCGACGACGACTTCGTCTACACTGACCCAGAAGCCTACTCGCCGTTGACACGCCTCGCAGCTGGACCCAGCGACCTCGATCTGCTCGGCTGATCCGCCTTTTCTACGTGCCCCAGCATCGCAGCAGTTCTGGTCCCGTTCGCTGCCGCCATCCGGCGATTCTCACGTAAGTTTTTAAAAGAGCAAATCGGCGTTCTAATGCCGCGCCGTTACTGCGGCTCGTGCAGGTCTCCCCTGCATGCCGATGACGGTCACAGCGAGTGTGTTTCCTGCTTGGGGAAATCCCATGCAGATGCCACGCTCGCTGGCTCTGATTGTTCTCACTGCCAGAGCATCAGTCTCGCCTCAGAGAGCGACCCCGCCCCTCGCGCCCTCCCGTTTTCCTACTCCCAGGGACCTGTGAGGAAAAAACAGCAGGGCAGAGGATCTCAGCGCCCGGTTGAGAGCGAGCTCACGCCGGCTCAGATCCCGCGTGCCTCGCTCTCGCCACACAGAGAGGTTTCTCCCGTCCTTTTTTTCCAACCTGACCAGCATCCCTCTGCAAGCGCGAGCGATCTGGTCTCGTTCGGGGGAAGTGACGATGAGCTGGCCGATGACAGCATGTCACTGGCAGCTTCAGATGCTGAGGAGCTGTCGGGCTCGATAACTGACCCCGCCCCCTCACGCTTGCCCGCGCCCAGCGCCGCCAAAGCCGGGATGGATGCCGAACTTTTCCGTGTCCTCTCAAAAGCGGTTAAAGAGCTGGGTTTGGAGTGGTCTCCACCAGAGGAGCCCTCTCGCAGCCGTCTGGATGAGTGGTTCCTGCCGGGGCGCCGTCAGGCCCCTCAGCAACGACCCTCGCCGTTCTTCCCTGAAGTTCACGACGAGCTCACGAGATCTTGGCGCTCCCCTTACTCTGCCCGCCTCCGTACTTCCGCTTCATCCGCCCTCACCATAATTGACGGTGCTGAAGAAAAGAGGTATGAGAGGATGCCTCAACTAGATGAGTCAGTGGCTGCACATCTCTGCCCACCCACTGCCATCGGCTGGAAGGCGAAGGCCAGTCACCTGTCCAAGTCATGCAGGACCACTTCAGCACTCGCTGGACGCTCCTACGCTTCAGCTGGACAGGCGGCTTCGGCGCTCCACACTATGGCGGTTCTACAGGTCTATCAGGCCAAGCTCCTCTTTGCCACAGATGAGTCTGAGCCTGATCCTGCGACTCTCAGGGAGCTGAGAAGTGCAACAGACCTGGCTTTGCGAGCCAGACCACCGCCCAAGCCATAGGAAGGTCTATGGCCGGCCTGGTGGTGCTCGAGCGCCACCTGTGGCTCACGCTGACGGAGATTAAGGACGCGGACAAGGTCTCCTTCCTTGATGCTCCGATTTCCCCCAGCGGCCTCTTTGGGCCTGCGGTGAAAGGATTCGCTGAGCGCTTCACAGAAGCACCCCGTTCTCTTCCGGGTGCAGAGGGAATTGTTTGTTGCTACAGGGCCCGTACAAGCACCCATGCAACCGTCCGCTGTGACAGTGGAAAAAATAAAACACAAACATTCTCGAAAAGAGAGCAATTTTCCTCTTCCGTCCCTCACGAGTGCCCTGCCTCCGTGCAGCCGGCCACTCGAGTTTATCCAACCCCTTGCCACGCGGGCTGAGGCCTGGCAGGCCATCCCCGGAGTGTCAGATTGGGTTATGGGGATAATAAAACAAGGTTATTCACTCCAATTCGCTCGAAGACCCCCGCGTTTCAGCGGCGTGGTCTCCACCTCGGTGCACGGCGAGAACGCTCGCTTTCTACGCTCAGAGGTGATGACGTTGCTGGAAAAAGGAGCCATAGAAATGGTTCCTCCAGCTTTGAGCGAGTCAGGCTTTTACAGCCGTTACTTCCTCGTCCCCAAAAAGGATGGCGGCCTCCGGCCCATCCTCGATCTCAGACGCCTGAATCACGCCCTCATGAGACGGCCGTTCAGGATGATCACGCTGAAGCAGATCCTCTCACAGATTTGCACAGGGGACTGGTTCTGTTCTCTGGACCTGAAAGATGCATACTTTCACATCCAGATAGCCCCCCATCACAGATGATTCTTGAGATTCGCCTTCGAGGGAGTGGCTTACCAATACACGGTCCTACCCTTTGGGCTGTCTCTGGCCCCCCGTACTTTTACGAAGTGCATGGACGCGGCTCTTTCCCCTCTGAGACAGATGGGAATCCGCATTCTCAACTACCTCGACGACTGGCTCATTCTGGCCCAGTCAGAGGTGGAACTACTTTCACACAGAACCCTCATCCTCAGCCACTTAGAGCGCCTGGGGCTCAGGGTCAATTTCGCCAAAAGCGCACTGTCTCCCAGCCAACGAGTATCGTTCCTGGGTACAGTTCTGGACTCAGCTCGCATGAGAGCGGTGATAGCGCCAGAACGCGCTCTGGCCATTCAGAAACTCGCGGCCACCTTCAAGAGCGACACCGCTCGCCCACTCAAAGTGTTTCAGAGAATGCTGGGCCTCATGGCCGCAGCATCGCCAGTGTTACAGCTGGGCCTGCTCCGCATGCGCCCCCTTCAACGCTGGTTGAAACCACGGGTTCCACACAACGCATGGCATCATGGACGCCTGCATATCAGGGTGAATCAGGCCTGTGTAACAGCCCTGACCCCCTGGAAGAACCCACGGTGGATGGAGAAGGGCGTGGCCATGGGGTTGGTCCACACCAGGAAAGTTGTCACGACAGACGCCTCCAACACAGGTTGGGGGGGCGCTGTGCGAAGGCAAACCAACCTTCGGCCATTGGTCGAAGGCGGAGAAGGGCTTCCACATCAACTGCTTGGAAATGTTAGCAGTTTGTCGAGCCTGCCAGTTTTTCCTGCCGGACCTAATAGGACGCCATGTGCTGATTCGCTCAGACAACATGTCCGTGGTGTCCTATATAAATCACCAGGGAGGTGTCTCCTCGAAGCGCCTCTTTATTCTGGCAGAGCGCCTTCTGGAATGGGCTCAGCTCAACCTGCGCTCGCTGAGGGCAGCACACCTGCCGGGCAGACTGAACCAAGGAGCGGATATGTTATCTCGGAGCAATGTCCCCTCAGAGGAGTGGATGCTCCATCCGCAGGTGGTTCAGAAGATCTGGAAGATCTTTGGCAAGGCAGAAGTAGACCTTTTCGCCTCCAAAGACAACTCTCACTGCCCAATTTATTATTCGAAGGACAGGGACGCGTTGGCCCACGACTGGCCCAACCTCCTCCTTTATGCATTCCCCCCGATCGCCCTGCTTCCACAGGTCGTCAGGCATGTCAGGGAACAGGGTCACAAGGTGCTATTGGTGGCCCCCTTGTGGAGGAACCAACCTTGGTTGTCAGAGCTGACTCAGCTACTGACAGCAGCCCCTGGCCCGTGCCCCTGAGACGGGATCTCCTCTCTCAGGCGAACGGAACAATATGGCACCCTCGACCCGAGCTGTGGGCTCTCTACATTTGGCCGCTCAACGGGAGCCTACTGGCCTCCCAGAGCGAGTGTTAAACACCATTTCTGAGGCTAGAGCCCCGTCTACGAGACGCCTCTACGCCCTTAAGTCGTCTGTTTTCTCCACTTGGTGCCTCAACCGTGGTGAAAACCCCTCTACCTCTGAGTTAGCGGTGGTTCTGTCCTTTCTGCAGGAACTGCTAGATAAAGGACGTTCTCACTCTACACTCAAGGTGTTCGTAGCAGCTATAGCGGCCTTTCATGCCCCTATAGCGGGCCAGTCGGTAGGCAGAGACAACTCAGTTGTCCGTTTTCTGAAGGGAGCCAGGAGGTTGAATCCACCTCGGCCCCTTACTGTCCCTACATGGGATCTGCCCACTGTACTGAGGGCCTTGAAAGGCCCTCCCTTTGAGCCGCTACAGTCTACGAACCTCCGGTCACTTTCGCTGAAAACTGCTCTGCTACTAGCACTAGCGTCGGTTAAGCGAGTTGGAGACCTGCAGGCGCTCTCTATTAGCCCTGCCTGCCTGGAATTCGGGCCTAACGACTCCAAGGTCGTCCTGAAACCAAGGCATGGTTACGTACCTAAGGTACTTTCAACCCCGTTCAGAGCTCAGGTCATCACGCTCTCCGCGCTTCCTCCGTCTGAGGAGGACCGGGAGTTATCCTTGTTATGCCCTGTCAGAGCTCTGAGAATCTACTTTGAGCGTTCCGCCCCCTTTAGGCGTACGGAACAGCTCTTTGTTGGCTTCGGTAACCGCGCCAAAGGGCATCCGGTCACGAAGCAGAGACTCTCTAAGTGGATAATGGATGCTGTCATGCTGGCATACTCTTCTTTGGGCCTGCAATGCCCCATTGGAGTACGAGCCCATTCGACTAGAGGCATTGCCTCTACATGGGCGTGGTCTAGCGGTGTGTCCATTACAGAGATTTGTGCGGCGGCTGGCTGGGCCACTCCGTCCACATTTGCTAGGTTTTATAACCTGGACATACCGGCCTTACAGGCCAGAGTCCTCTCTGCTTAGATGAGCTTGTATACATACGCTGTGGGAACAATCCTGTCAGAGATTTCTTGACCGCAATGCGCTCAGGCTCTCTGATTGGCACCCTGCATACTCCGGTTAACTGAGTATACAGGAGTCATATGGAACGATCATCCAGGCCGAGCATGACCTCTATGAGTTTAGCTCGCTTTAGCCTGAAGTATACTACTTACTTCCCTATGGGCATTTATGCTTATGGAGGTATATACAGTCGTTCATCTACCCTAGCACGGCGTGATTAAATTCAGTTCCCATATGCGTCTTTATCAAGACGCAGTACGAGTGGAGTATCGACAGGGAACGTACTCGGTTACTGTCGTAACCTCGGTTCCCTGAGATACGGAACGAGTACTGCGTACTTTGCCGTGCCAGGTAGCTGCACGACTCAGTCGTCGCTTCAGTCGAAGTAACCTGAGGATCCTATGGCGAAACGACCGCTTATATAGCCAGATTCCCCGCCCATTTTGGCGGGATCTGGCGGGAATCGTCGCCATAGGTTTGTGCAGCTCCGCTGCCGACCCATTGGTTCGTTTTTTACCACTGCACGAACCAATAGTCGTGCAGTTTCACTGCGTGATTGAATAAGACTTCAGTTCAGGAGAAAAAAGGCTTTTTCCATATGCGTCTTTATCAAGACGCAGTACTCGTTCCGTATCTCAGGGAACCGAGGTTACGACAGTAACCGAGTACGTTTTCCTCCTGAAGCAGGTTCTATATTAGCATTAGCATCAACGGAGAAATGGCTACTTTTGTTTGTTT
>CM049862.1:142500-155000 GCA_027422415.1 Schizothorax lantsangensis | reverse complement strand
TCCACCAAAGTTGGTAGGAGTACCAGAATTACAATCCCCAGGCTGAGCAAATTCAGGTTTCGTTCCAGACGGACGCTCTCTCAAAGGTTTCCACTTATCAAAGGTGGAAGGGTGAAAGTTAGGATTACGAGGTCTGAAATTGCCCTTGTGCACAGGAGCAGGTCCTAACAGTGACTCTCTTTGCTGAAACTGGACAGAGTCATCCTCGTGAAAATTCTGCCCTTGCTTATGAGATGTGTATTGTTTGTGACACAATCCAGCGGTTTCAGGTTCTTCAAAGTCGCGTTCGTGTGACCGCTCAGGTCCTTGATCCGTCGCTTCCGCTGGAAACCTCCCGAGCCTGCGGTTTGGATGCTTTTGGTGAACAAACTTGCCTGTGGAGAATTCTTCCTCTTTGTGAGACGCATAAGGTTGGCTGTCTGCATCATGCATAAACGTTCCTCTTTTATTCCGAGGCAGTTCTCTAGAATAGAATTGATCCGTGTCAGATTGTGATGAATTTCTGTATTGAGAACGGAAAGCTCTTTGAGGGTATTGTAATTTGTCTGTGTCATTATGTGAATAATTTGGCCTGAGCATCGATGGCATGTTTCTCTTTTGCTCAATCTGGGCAGGCTCAGAAACCCGATCTGTTTGGTTATATAGTGGCTGGGTATCATGGTGAAACACGTCTGGCTGTAACACAGGTGTATCTCTGTGTAAAGGCAAGTCGGTAGCACTATGAACCAGACAGGGTGTAGGCAGTAGTGCTCCTTGTTTAACAAAGTCAGTTTGGGTTGGGGGCGAATCCTCCCTTTTCATTTCAGACAGGACAGAAAGTGGCTGATTTTTGCCAATTGACTTATTTAACAGAGGCTGTGAAGAACCCTCCCCAGGATTTTTGATTTGATCAGCCTCATGTTTTGTATTCGGAGGACCGCCTTTCTGAACGTCTGCCAAACGCTTGTCTACTTTAACCCTCTGTCCTGATGCACACGTAGATTGAACGCCATCACTGTCTGGCACCTGGCCAGATTCATGTGAAGGTTTACTGAGATGCTCTGACAGGCGTGACTGGTCACTGTCGTCATGTGAAGACTTGTCTCTCCGGCTTGAGTGCGAGACGGGGGAATAGTGACGTCTCCTCCGAGACCGTGGGGGTGAAGATGAGTCTCTGTGATGGTGATGAGGCCTTTTCCTTGATGAGGTCTCTCCTTTTTTGTCACTGTAACCTCCCCTAGAGAGATGCCCTGCAGAGTGTCTACTTCTATGTTGTTTGTCCGAGACGTTGTTTGAGGATCTAACTGTACGTGACGCTCTTGAAGACGCTCTATCTTGGTGTTCGTGCCTCCGTGATGACCTATAGGTGCTTGGTGTGGACCTTCTACGGCCTTGATTTTTGTGGGTGTACTCTGAGCGTTTAGTGTGCTTTAGTTGTGCACTGTTAGTGTCTGGAGATCCTTTGGCTTTATCAGAAGCTAATTTATCTTTCTTTGATTGGTCCAGGACTGCATTCGTGGCTTCCTCTGTGTTTAATACTTTCTCTGCACTTTCTTTATCTATAGCCTCACTTTCAATATCATCAAATGGCATATCCTGGCTTGTTTTTTGACAGATGCGCGGATCCCTATTCTGATGAATTATCGGACAGTAGGGTACGCTTTCTATGCTTTCCTCTTCATCAAAGCGTGTTGGTGACATTAGAGCTTTAGAAACGGAGAAATGGGCCATGGACACACCAATTGCTTCCTTCTGTAGGCGTAGATTTTCTGTCTGTTCTTCTAACTGCCTTTTCTGCTCCTCTATCTGCCTATTCAACTCTTCTAGAATTCGTTGCTGCTCAGATAATGTTGTAACTGAGGTGTTATTTTCACAGACGGTGGATTTGTGAGGTATAGCATTACTTGTGAGGTAATTTTGCATCTCCTCAAACATCGTCTCGTCCTCTGGATCATAAGCTATATCACTGGTAACCGTTGAGGTCTCTTCCGTGTTTTTAGCCTCTGATGCTTTCGGTTTATTATTTCTGACAGTAACACCATTAGCAACTGCACTGTACTCTTCCTCAGGGTCGTATGGTCTATCATCATCATCCTCATGAGGCACTACAGATGGACCTTTAGGCTCCAAAACTTCAGCTGGACTGAAAGAACCCACGACCCCATTAGGACATGCCGGATCATACTCCTCAGGATCGTAAGGCCTGTCATCACCCAATATCATTGCGTCATCATCTTCGCAAGTCTGTGGACAAATCTGAACCGTATCCGTTAATGAGCTTATCTTACACTCTGTGGTATCTGAGGGTTGTTTCTTTTGCCCAAATAATGTGTTAAGGATGGTCTGAAGTGGGGTGGTATTGGTGGAGTCTTTGGGTGGGCCGACAGTGACAGATAGGGAGGGATTTGACACGCTAGGGAGAGAAGATGGGGCACATAGAGAGCTGGCAGAGCATGATGGGTCTGGTAACCCAACTGAAGGTAAAGATCCAGCAGGATTTGAGTTGAGGAAGACGTCAGCATCACAAGCCTTTATGCTATGTTGTCCAGGATCATTTAGTGAGGTAGGATTACTGGTTCCCGAACACATCAAGGACCTCGAATTCTTTTCGCCAACATCTTGTGGCAATCCCTCGGGACGCTTCGGCTTTTGACAGACTGCTAACCCTATTAGGAGATTAGGGTGATTCTGTTCAAGCCCTAAGAGAAGTCATAACATAAAACGGGTTAAAATCATTACACTCTGATGTCAGAATCAATCAGTGTGTAATCTGTGCGTGATATACCTGGTCCCTCTATGGGAAGAAGCACCGCAGGGATGGACTGTTTTGTACTCAGAGGAATGAGGTATAGATCTTTGATGTGTTTACAAATATTAGAAACAACCCCGAATCTCCTACGACTGTTGAAATATGAAAACAGAGAGACGTATGCAACCTCTTCCTCTTCGGATGATGGATGGAAGCGGATTAATGACAGCTCCTGCATTCAAAGAAATAGGGCATTTACCTAAATAATGTGCATTTAATATAATTAGTATACGTGACACTGGACAACAAAACCAGTCATAAAGGTCAATTTTGTGAAATTGAGATTTATGCATCATCTGAAAGCTGAATAATAATCTTTCCATTGATGTATGGTTTGTTATGATTGGACAATATTTGTCTGAGATACAACTATTTGTAAATCTGGAATCTGAGGGTGCAAAAAAATCTAAATATTGAGAAAATCACCTTTAAAGTTGTTCAAATGAAATTCTTAGCAATGCATATTACTAATCAAAAATTAAGTTTTGACATATTTACGGTAGGACATTTACAAAATATATTCATGGAACATGATCTTAATATCCTAATGATTTTTGGCATAAAAGAAGAATCAATAATTTTGACCCATACAATGTATTTTTGGCTGTTGCTACAAATATCCCCCATCGACTTAAGACTGGTTTTGTGCTCACATATCAGAATTATTATTATTAAATTTACCTTACCTTTGCCTCTGATGTCTTTATCAAATCCACATATTCCCACACAGTTTGAGGTAATATTCTTCCTCCGATGTGTATAGTGTCTGGTAAGTCCTGAACAGAGAAAATGCACATATTTAACACCCACTGACCATATACAGCATATTTGGAGAAAATAATTTTAACTTTCATTTAGTTAAGCTTAAAAGGCTAACCTCTTTTAGAAAGTCAGGAGAGCCAGATATCAAGTATCCCTTTGTGACGAATTTGGCCACAGTTGGCATGTTAAGAAAGCCTTTCCATAAAATGTTCTGTTTGGATAAAAACTGTTTTGTTCCTTTATCACAATCTGCCAGCCTTGAAAGAGACAGAAACACCATTAGAATCAATAAAATATTTGTGCCATGTATGTTTCAACTAGGGATGCATGATATTGGATTTTTGCCGATATCCGATACACCGATATTGGATTTTTGCCGCTATCCGATATACCGATATTGGATTTTGCCGATATCCGATATACCGATATTGGATTTTTGCCGATATCCGATATTGGATTTTGCCGATATCCGGTATACCGATATTGGATTTTTGCCGATATCCGATATTGGCTTTTTACCGCTATCCGATATACCGATATTGGATTTTTGCCGATATCCGATATACTGATATTGGATTTTTGCCGATATCCGATATACTGATATTGGATTTTTGCCGATATACCAATATCTTTCAACTAATTTTGTCCGACAGCGATACCGATATATTTCCCTTTTGTTTGGAAACAACTTTTCTCTTCTGTGCAGAAATTATAAGCAAAATATATTTTTAATTTTGGTTAGTTTTTAACAAGAACTTATTTGTTAGAAGTAAATAAACAATAATGAAGGTTTTTTGACAGTACATTGAAGCTTTGAAAATAACTATAAGCAAACTATATATCAATCACTGCACCCCCCCCCCCCCAGAAAGATGCAGTTAACCCTAACATTTTATTTTAAGATTTAACATTTGTAGACGGTCTAAAACAAGAGTTGTAAAAATTCTGAAAATCTTTTAGAGCTCATAATTTGTTTAAAAAATAAAACATATTACACATTAATGAATAAATCGGTATATATAAAATTATTTTAATTTACAAGCGTCATGTTTGTGATTTTTTTTTAATGTAAGCTATAGCTTCTGACCTTTAAATCAAAACATACTCATTATTTTATGACATCAATTACTGCTTTATTTAATCAGAAACAGTCTAAATGTTACTTGTGTAGGCTATTTTACTTTTAATGTAATTAAAGTAGACCAACAGCGCCCCCTACAGATTAAACCTCCTCACTGACCCAGAGGAGCTATTACTGTTTACTCTATCACACACCGAACACATTCTGTAGTGCTTCACAGATTAAATACAGAGATCATAACACTCAATATAATCATCATTCAGACCAAACTGTGCTTCAAGAATGAGTCACACACTGCTGATCTAATCACACCCTGAGCACATGTGAGTTAATGTATTCCTCTTATCGGTGAGACATATCGATATAATTTTTCATATCGGGCCGAAGCCGATATTTACATTTAAAGCCATTATCGGCCGATATCAGTCCGATAATATTGTGCATCCCTAGTTTCAACAATTAATTGCATTGGTTACGGTTGAAAAACAAAAAACTGTCTGCATGCACCTTGTGGTTAAGCCATATGAAGCGTCCAGTGAAGCTGGCGAAGGTTTCGTGAGGATTGATTTTGGCATAGGAGCAGGCAAAGGTACAGACACCTGTGGTGGATGCGTCTCTTTCACAGATTCTGGTGCGCTCTTCACAGGGTGCGGATGCTGCTGTGGGATCGAGGCAGACTCTGGGCCGGCAGACGATGGCGGGGCTTGTCGGTATTGAGCCGTACGGGGGTCTCTTCTTGAGATGGACACAGTGGGAACTGAAGGAATCAGCACAGGAGAGAAATCTACCGAGGGTGTCTGTGAGTTTAGGTCCTCTCCACTGGGAGAAGCAGGGGACTCGATTATATCAGAGTCCAGCGCTGGGGAATCCAACGCTTCATCGATCATGTGAACAACACCGGAAGATTTCTCCTTTTCTGTCTCATCTTTCGTCACAGTCATCTTGGGTTTCTTGGTTTCGGGATCATCATCAGTGGATACTTGGCCTGCAGGTAAGAAATTCATTTGTTACAAATTGTACTGTAAATAAATTATAATTGCATAACTTTATAGCGATTTTTGCAATTTCTTAAAGGTGCCATAGAATGCATTGATACAATATTTTAAATTGTTCTCTATCTACATAGAAGGTATGTGGCTTAGGTAAGTGCAAAAATTCTCCAGAAACAGTTTTACATGTGCATTTACAACCCTAGGATTTCTCCCTAGAATGAAATGATCTGTTATTGGCTTATTTGGAAGGGTCATGAATAATAATGTTGAGCTCTGCTCTGATTGGCTGTTTCACAGTGCGGCTCATTGTTAAGCTCTGCTCTGATTGGCTGTTTCACAGTGAGGCTCAATGTTGAGCTCTGCTCTGATTGGCTGTTTCACAGTGAGGCTCAATGTTGAGCTCTGCTCTGATTGGCTGTTTCACAGCGCGGCTCAATGTTGAGCTCTGCTCTGATTGGCTGTTTCACAGCGCGGCTCAATGTTGAGCTCTGCTCTGATTGGCTGTTTCACAGTGAGGCTCAATGTTGAGCTCTGCTCTGATTGGCTGTTTCACAGCGCGGCTCAATGTTGAGATCTGCTCTGATTGGGTGTTTCACAGTGCGGCTCAATGTTGAGCACTGCTCTGATTGGCTGTTTCACAGTGCGGCTTCAATGTTGAGCTCTGCTCTGATTGGCTGTTTCACAGTGCGGCTCAATGTTGAGCTCTACTCTGATTGGCTGTTTCACAGTGCGGCTCAATGTTGAGCACTGCTCTGATTGGCTGTTTCACAGTGCGGCTTCAATGTTGAGCTCTGCTCTGACTGGCTGTTTCACAGTGCGGCTTCAATGTTGAGCTCTGCTCTGATTGGCTGTTTCACAGTGCGGCTTCAATGTTGAGCTCTGCTCTGACTGGCTGTTTCACAGTGCGGCTTCAATGTTGAGCTCTGCTCTGATTGGCTGTTTCACAGTGCGGCTTCAATGTTGAGCTCTGCTCTGACTGGCTGTTTCACAGTGCGGCTCAGGATCTGTAAATCATTCGCCATCATCCTCAGTCATCTCTCCTTACTCTGTTTATGTGGTAAGTGAAATCTTATGTACTGTAATGTAACAGGCTACCGCTAGCAGCTAACCATGTCCCTTTAGTGGCTCGCGTTATTTTATTAGAGCATTATTTGCTTTCCGTGTCTTTCTGAATACAGACACCAACCCATCCCTGCACTTCACATCCCCTGCACAGCCTGAACATAACATTTATTTCCATATTTTCTCTGTTGTCCTCGCTTGTTTCTTCACAATACCTGCAGAACTTCTGATGGTTCGGCTGGCGGCTGGCCGAGAACATGGGCGGGTTTATGCAAATGTTGGGGGTGTAACTATTAGTGATCCTGACTGTTACGTCACAGTCGGTGTTATGTTCTGATTCGCCTATTTTTCAGTGGTCTTTATTCACGAGATTTACATAAGGAGGAGGAAACAATGGTGTTTGAGGCTCACTGTATGTCATCTCCATGTACAGAACTCTTATTATTCAACTATGCCAAGATAAATAGTTTTCTATTCTATGGCACCTTTAAATGTCCAGGTAAACAAGCAGTGCATGTGAAGTTTGTTTTCGAAGGTCATACCTGTACATATCCTGCAATTAAGGTCAAAGAGATGGCGCTTATGTTCTGCTGTAGTGTCTTTCAGCATACAGCTGATCACATCTGGAGCACCGACGCACTCCTTCACCTGAGGCAGCTTCGGAGATGATTTCTCCTCCTAAGGGTAGACAAAATGCTTGACCGCTCAGAGAAGAACAGAAAAGCCACTGTGCTTTTATCATGGAGTGCACGTATAGACTTGTCTTTGTAGTAAGGTACAACAACGTATTTATTTTCTTAGGAGACTAAGGTCATTTGGAGCAAATAAGCAGATTCTGCTGGTGTTTTTCCATTCTGTAATACAGTGTTGTGCAATATGGAAAGTGTGCATGGTATAGTTGTCTCTCTGTTCAGCTCAAAGCTCGATTGCTTTCTATTTGTTCTAAAATTGTGGGTCAAGTGCTTAAGTTTTCAAGATCTGTATTACTATATTAATGCACTTTGGTGGTGGTGTGTATATTTTTGTACTGTTGGTTTTTTTGTATTAAGGTGTGTTTATTGTTTGTTTGTTTAAATTGGTGTAAGTGTATTGATGTGAGACACGCTTTGAGATGCAAGACAAATTCTGGAGGAAATTCCAACAATGAAGTGTAATTGAATTGAACTGAATTGAATAGCTCTAGCCAGTGAAGGGAAATAGCCCTAATATAAGCATGTGTTCAGGTTCACTTGGACCTGACCAAAATAGAAAATTATACATTTAGTCCTGGCTTGTGGTGTCATTTTTAACACTGAACCTAAAGACACCAGAGATTTTATGCATTTAAATGCTTTCATTTTCGTTTGTACTTTCTAGTATAAGTGCACTGTGTTCATATTTACTTGTGCATTAAATTACAAAAAAAAACATCAGCTTGCACCTGATCTCGAATTGCACAATATTTTAGTACATGCATTTGAGAGACGTTCTTTAATGTGATGCTATATCTAGGTTATATTTATATATATATAACAAGTAGATAGAATAGAAAAAAGAAAGCTAGTGTTAGTTTTACAAGAAGAGCTAGCAGTTAGAGAATAAATATGCAATTGATAGAGGGTCAAATGTGTTTTTTTTTTAATAAAAAGACGACAGATAAAATAAAATTAGAATAGAGAGTGCTAGAGTTAAGAGGGTCAAATAAAGATGGAAGAGATGTAAGTACGCGTCTGAAAAGTCTCCTGTTTGATGTGGTCATAAAGAGATACGGCAGTTTTAATGTGCATTTCTTGTCAGGAAAAAAAGGGACATAAACTGCAGTTTTGAGTGAGGTGGCCAAGCTTAGGTCAGTGGTGGCCATGGAGTCACAACCTGATTGGACTGCTTTTATATTTTGTGACTGAACTTAAATAAAGCAACGCTGTGTGCTGGGCTAAATGTGCTTGTTGTATGTTGGTGGTTAAAAAAAAAAAGTTTTTAAACAGCATCAGGAATTCAATTCCACACACAAATGAATATCTGCTGCAGGGAGACTGCACCAAACTGTAATGGGCCATATGGCGAGTTCATGTTGCTCGTCACAGCTCCATGACAAGAAGGGAACGTTTTTGGGCCAAGCTGCATTCATATATCAGTCGAACTGCACCAGAATCTGTCTGGAAGTAGACCGAGACCCAGCTTTTCAAGGGGTCCCGGCCCACTCGTGTGGTTTGCATGGCAGCATTTACATTTATTCAAATCAAATCTAACCTGCCAGTGTGAACTAAGTCCTCGTTAACGGTGTCTAAAACCCAGCTAGAGAGCAGCAGATGAATGATAAAGGTTATGACCCCTTTAAACACGTAAGAAGCTAAGCATCAGCTCACTGAAGGAGTGTTTGAGCTCGGCGTGGCGTCTACGCTCAGCACTTTCTCTGGTTCCTCCACATCCTCAGAACAAAGAGACGGTTCATTCTTCACAGAGATCTGAAGCAGTGGATCAGCGGCGGGTTCCTGTCAAAGAAACAGTCAAGAACTGAAATGCTTAATCATTGGCTTAACATGAATGTGTTTGTTTGTCACAGTACTTTACCTCCGGCTGACTCAACTGAATGAGCTTCACTGAAGGCATGTTTCCTCTCAACACCTGATGACACAGTTCCTGAAGACAATACACCATCAGAATAATGACTCATTATTAACCCTTGTGCATCAATTTAAAAAAGTTACACATAGGTCCATAGTGGACAAAAATGTCCATGTCAAAAAACTGTGAAGGTTGAGAGCACAGAATTAAGTTTGGTCTCATTTAAAGACCCACGGCAGATTATTGTTGAAGTAAAAAAGTTTAAAAAGTGAAACCAAAAAAAAGTTATACAGGTTTAAGTTTATGAAAATGATTTATGAACAATATTTTATATAAAATATATATTTTATGAAACATGTTGAACTCTAAACCTGCTAGAAAATCAAAGCCATAAATCTAAACAAGTTGTGTTTCAAATTTGAGGTTGATATCTCAACTAAACTAAGATATTGTTTGGGCGCAGTACCACATTTTCTCCATTAGATGCAGCAAATCTCTGCTGGAGCTCAAAGTGCTTGATTTATGATTTACAGTAGCGTTCATCTCTCAAATATTACAAGATCACACACTATTTTTTTTTATGACACATACACTGACATCCATACCAACACACACACAATTACAGCTGCATTATTTATCCAATTGTCTCTATAATATACAGAAGCAGAAAACAGGTCTAAAGCGAGTATTTGCTTTATAGGCCAAACCTGAAAAAATAGCATCATCTGGTAACAAATTGTAAAAAATAAACTTTTGAAGCCTTGCCAACAGAATGAAAGCCTGTTAACAAAAATTGCATCATTTTACAGTTAAATGGCGATGTGATTAAAAATAGCCTTTTTAATGGGTTTCAATGGAGACATTTTTGTCCAAAAGATGCTGGTGGTTCACTTTTTTGTATCTAGTGCAAAATAAATGTATTAAAGGAAATGAGGGTGGAATATTAAAATTCAAATAAAAATACACACCTGAGCCAAAATTTATGCAGTTAGCATTAATACAGGCAAAATTATCAAAAAAACAAACTAAAATGGACAAAAGGTTGCACAAGGGTTAAACATTTCAATAGAACAACTGTGACAAACACAACCTTGTTTTGGGGATCTTTCAAGGTGAGGACGAGATGCTGGTATTTATTCTTATACTCCTCATCTGTTGTGTAACACATATTGAACATCTCTTTCTCCATATCCACAGACAACTTCTCAATTTCACTCTCGGAAATCTCCAAATCATCACTCTGACTGAACCTGATGAGGAACATGACAGGGTTATAAATATAGCTGTTACCACAGATGGTAAAATATGGACTGAATATAGAATGATTTTAGGCAAAGTGGTCTATAAAACCATAAGCATAATGCAATAAAATTTTAACTTGACTAACACGTGGCCCTGGAGCACAAAACCAGTCATAAGGGTCAATTTTGTGAAATTGAGATTTATGCATAATCTGAAAGCTGAATAAATAGCTTTCCATTGATGTATGGTTTGTTATGATAGGACAATATTTGTAAATCTGGAATCTGAGGGTGCAAAAAAATCTAAATATTGAGAAAATCACCTTTAAAGTTGTTCAAATGAAGTCTTAGCAATGCATATTACTAATCAATAATTAAGTTTTGATATATTTACGGTAGAAAATTTACTAAATATCTTCATGGAACATGATCTTAATATCCTAATGATTTTTGGCATAAAGGAAAAATGTATAATTTTGAGCCATATAATGTATTGTTGGCTATTGCTACAAATATACCTGTGTTACTTATGACTGCTTTTGTGCTGCAGGGTCACATTTTTATTCTACAACACAAAAATCTATATTGTTGACGCTCAATTTGGCCGGCATAGGAACATTAGGTATCCTTCGCCTCATGAAATAAATCAAAAGATCAGTCTCGTGATGTTAGGCCACACTACTATGATGCAAGTTTTATTTCATATTTGTTGACCAGCAGGAGGCACTACACTAAACCTGCTTTGATTCATTCACAAAAGAGCTGTGAAGATGCTCAGTTTCACTCTTACAGCTTTATACAAGAATGCTTCGGTATTTCAGAAGACTTTATGGCAACATGATGCTCCGAGCCAGATGTATTGAAGACCTAATGACCGATCTGGGAGTCGAAGATTTTCATAACTACTCTATGTATTTGGTTTGAATATTGTGGGGCTTGAAGTGAGCTGTTTTAGTGTCATGCTCCCTCATAAGGTTTATTTATTTGTTTTTGTTAAGAGGTCTTTTGTGCTATTATCCACACATGCAACATAACTTCAATAACAGCCTACTTGTTTACATATAGCCTATATAAAATATTTTACATTGCACTTATAGGCTATAGATTGACAATGTTCTAATTCATCAAGCCATTGATGTTTATTTCTGGCTCTTAATGATTTAATCTGCCATCATAGTGCCACATGACTCTCGATTCTGACTTACATGCTCTTATAATAGTTCTTAATTGTAGCATTTGTTATAGCATTACCAAGCCAATAATGACTAATTTATTTTTAATAATCTATATAGCATTTGTTATGACCCCCCCCCCACCCCCCCACCCCACAAACTACGCCCCTGACTCTATGTATGACTCTATAACAGATGCCGATGATGATGCACCGTTGGTGCTTGATCACTAATTAACATGTCTAACAGGATTTATTGAAGTGTTTGAATGAAGACGTGACTAGAGACGAGGGACCTTCTGCAGAGAAGTGTGCTCAGCGAGCGGCGGATGTTTTGTCTCATCAGGAGAGGACTGGAGCCAGGGGCCGCCGCGGGCTCATCCGTCCAGGGGCCGCAGGTCACGACCTCTGCAGCTTCGCTGGACTCCACAGGGGCCTTGGGCTTTTTAGGGATTTTACTGAGAGCCCCTTTGAGAAGCTCCAGTCGTGGAGAGCCTGGCATGGTCTTCTTTGCTCTTCCAGGAGTGCACTTCTTAACTAGTGGAGCTGCAGGAGGTTTTTCAGGAGGAGTCAAATCTGAAGGTTGGATCTGTGGTGTGCTGGCACTGCACTCGACTTCATCTTTCTCTTTAACGGCTGAAAGAAACAAAGAGAACCAGAAGAATATAGAACATTTTCACCAGATGACTTTATGAACAGCTCGATTTATTAAGAATGAATCCTTCTAGGTTGATTTTGTTGGGGAGTGTGACTATACAGAAAATATATATTTTTAAAAAAACTGAAAAATGTATTTTTACACTGAAGTTTTTGTGTGTGTGTGAGTGTACAGTATGTGAGAGTGTGTGTGTGTGTGTGT
>CM049862.1:125000-135000 GCA_027422415.1 Schizothorax lantsangensis | reverse complement strand
AATAGATTTTTTTACTAAATGGTGCTATTTTTTCAAGTTTGGCATATAAAGTAGAGGTCTTCACGGAGGACCCGAGACCCGAGGACCCGGGACCCGTACGGGTTCGGGTCTATATTTTAAATGGTCAGTCGGGTCCGGGTCGGGTCCCAATCTATTACTTCGGGTCCCGGGTCTTTTTAACATTGTGTGTAATACCCGAGTCGATCGGAGAACACCGCACCCGCCAGAGATCAGTGTCAGTCAACATGCGTGTGTTTAACATGCAGTTTGTAAAATTAGGATGAGAAAAGTGTGAGCGGGAAATAAGGTGGAAGAAAAAACACGCGTTACCTCAGCCGCCAGAAACAGAGCGCGGGCGGAGTTAATGTAGTACTGCAAACGGACGCTGATCATGGATTCCTTCATGAGTGATGTGGAAAAAAAAAGCTGAAACAAAACTGAATAGACGCACCTGTTATTGTACACGCACGCAGTAGAGTGTAACGAACTTCTAATTCTGTGCGTTTTTTGCGACGCAAATTGAGTCTTTATTACAACCAACAAAAAGTATCGCTATTGTAGTTCAAAAGGGTGAACGTAACAGTCGAAGTTGACTCGAGATGAAAAAAAAACTGCGAAGTTGCATTAGTCATCCGTGTACTTTTGAAGCTGGAATAATGAGTGGATTAAGAAGCTCTTTCAGTCAGCAAGAGAGAGGAACAGCCTAACATGGATGGAAATGTATTGCAAGGAGGATTGTATGCATCGCAGTCAGGGAGAGGGCTACTAACAGTAAAGGAAAGAAGGTTGTTGTTTTTTCCGCAACATGTTTATTGACTTCTTAGCATTTGCTGTGCAATATGTGCCGATCGGGACGGGTGCAGTCGGGTCTGTGTCTTCCCAGCCGGGTTCGGGTCCAACTTTCGAATAATGGTCGGGTCCGCATCGGGTCCGGGTAGTACATTTAAGGCATTTCTCGGGTCTGCATGGGTTCGGGTCCCATTTTCAAATAAAATACGGGTCCGAGTCGGTTCCGTGCGCCATATTTACGGGTCTCTTCGGGTTCGGGGACAAATTTTTGGACCCGTGAAGACCTCTAATATAAAGCAAATACTCGCTTTATTCCTGTTTTCTGCTTATGCATATTATAGTCTATTATAGAGTCAATTGGATAAATTATGCAGCTATAATTGTGTGTGTGTGTTGGTATGGATGTCAGAGTGTCATAAATAACATTTGTGTGTTTGTGTGTGCGCACCTGTAATGTTTGAGAGAGAGAAGTCATTCTGTTCTGTGAATCAGAGCTTTGCTGGCATCTAGTGGAAACGTGTGGTACTGCACCCAAACAAAATCTTACTAAAAGCTCATTTTTTGCGATATCAACCTCACATTTGGAACACAACTTGTTTAGAGAGCAATTTCTGAGTTCAAAATGTTTTATAGAATATATATTTTATATAAAAATTGCTCATAAATCATTTTCATAAACTTAAACCTCTATAACCTCCTCTTTTTTATTTCAATTTTTTACAACTTTTTTAACTTCAACAATAATCTGCCAAGGGTCTTCTTTAAAATTAGACCAAACTTAAGTCTGCTCCCAAGCTTAAAAATTTTATGGCAGTTTTTTGACATGGACATTTTTGTCCTCTAAGAAATTTTTGTCCTCTAACTAAATTTAGAAGCCACAGAATAAACATGCTTTTTTTTGCACTTTAACATTTCAGTCATACTGTATTGTGTTTACGTCTCCCCTCCTTTTACAGCATTAGGACTTTAATCTTATAATCTTATAGATGTCCTGAGAACTAAGGTTCACTTAAAGTGGAAATAAAAGTCTACTGTATACAGTCACAAAGAATCGTTTATTACACAGAATCTGTGCCAATATCATGCACCACAAGTATGTCAGCATCAATGCATCCTATAAATGTTGTCATATGTCATGCAAACATAGTCTGTTTTCTTCATTAGTAACATGCAGTTATATAGCTGCTGGATTTGATCCTTAGCTCCTTGCATTCTTTCTTATGTAGAGGTAAAGTAAAAATATGAATATGCAATATAGTGCATATATTTAGCAAAATGCTCCTCTTTATAGTTATTTTTTTAGCTGAGCTTATGGACGCCGAATGGTTATTCTGAGGTATTGCGTAACATTGTTTGAAACACTGAATGAGCGAGTACACGAGCACTGTATGTTATAATATAGCTTTTGGTGTCCATTCATGTTCATTTCTTACTATAGTAGTAAAGAGAAAGCTCTGAGTTCACATGCTGCTTGAACTTTTGTTATGAATTCGGCAGAATTTTAAAGCTGATACTTTATGAAAAGGTAACAGAGCATAAAAGCCTCTTGCAATTACTGGATGGCAAGTGCACTACAAATTAAAGTTTTGGTCAGCGGGATATAGGCACAATTTAAAACAGCACATTCTTCAAAATGCCTTTTGTGTTCTGAATCATGATTAAATGATTTCCCTTCCTTTTCCTCACAATGTAATCATCTGTGTTATGATTTCTACCACAGATCGGAGCTACAGTAGCTATGTTTCCATCCAAAGATTCGTATTTAACTTATGCGCAAAACTGGAATATCGCATAAAACATATGCGAATAAAGCACCGTTTCCATCCAACGAGTCAAAGAGAACAAAATCATCACTTCCTGGTAAACCGTGGCACTAAATATCACTAAGAATACAGGAGAAGACACTGAATATACTAATGTTCATATATGATATAAATGACTTGCGTCTCAGAGCGAGCAGACGAGACACAATCAATGCTTTCGGAGGTGAATGCTGCTGTTTGTGAACACAGTCGTGTTTAACACAATTATACGACAGACTTTGACGACAGACTTTGCTCAGGCTTTTCAGAACGAACATAACAACATATAGATGCTGTGAACGAGATCGGTTCACTGTTAGTAAAGTCATCCCGTCTCATAGCGCAAACTCACATGACTTTTTTGATGCGCTTGGAGGAATTTATTCGGTTTCCATCGTAGTTTATGTGCTTTTTTCTTACCGGATAAAAAGTTTATCCTACTCAAATGTGCGCATATGTTTTTAATGCGCATCTTGCCGTTTCCATCCAGCGGTTTTTTATGCGATATTCTAAAATGCGCATTAAAACAGGTGGATGGAAATGCAGCTAATGAAAGAGACTAAAATAATATTTACCTTGAGAGGCGGGTCAGCTGGTGGGGCAGCAGGCTTTGTCTCAATTTTGGGTTCAGAGAGAACCTTCATGGCCGCCGCTGCGTGCCGCACAATACACTGATGACCGCAGTACACTGACTCGGGCAGAGAGTCACTACTGCAGCCTGGACCAATGCATTTAGGTGATGCTGCCTTCTCCTCCTCCTCCACCAGCTGCTTAATCTCCACCTGAGACCCAAGACACAGATTAGATACAGTAACAGCGAGAAAATCCTTGCACAACTTATGCGTGTTGACCAAGTTTGGTGACAATTGCATAAAAACCCTAGGAGGAGTAGGGGCGGCGCTCTGGGGATTTATATCATGATCTATCTTGTAGATGTCCACAATGTAGTTTTCAAATGAATCATACAGATTGTTGTACTATAAAATGGTCCTATTTTTGTCCATATCTAAATAAATCCACACAGCTTTCAGTTGGCAGAAGTTATTAACAACGTGGAGCGATGAAGAGACATGGATGAATCAGATAGGATAGAGAGGGATGTGCTTGATATTAAAAAAAGTTGATAAAAAATCAAAAAGGCACAAAACAAAAAAAACATCCATAACTAGGGCCCTATGAAATCCGGTTTATTTTTCTGTTTTTTTCCGTTTTAATTTTTCTGGACTCCTTTTTAATGGTCAAATTAAATTGTATTAATCAAAAACATGTCTAATTAATTAAAATCATTAAACTTATACATTTTAACACTAATTTATTAAAAGTGTAACAAAATGACATGTTTAGGGCCGTATTAAATTATTTTTTTTTTTCTCACCTTATGTTTTATTGTTAGCAAATTCTGTGTTTTAACACGTCTAATTAATTGAATGCATACAAACAATTATTATTTATTCTTACAGTAGCTTATGAAATGCCCCCCCCCCTCAGAAATACTGTATTTAAATTTGACTGATTATCAGATGAAGCCATAAAACATTGATTTAATTAATATTTTAATTAATGAAAATTAAACATTTAAATTTTTGGCAAATAAAGGGGATTTACTATTAAAATTAATATATTTTGTGATTATTTCTTTAAAAAATTAAGTGTTATTATTTTTCAACAGTAGTATGACGTACATTCTACTAAATAATAGTAATATAGCTATTTCTGACACAATGTCTTCAAGTTAAACAGGACTTTTATTTTGACGGGTTGCCGAGTAAAGTTCTGTGTGTATATGATATGACTAGTTTTACTCAAATGAAATGGTAAAATGCTGGTTTTGATCAGTTTTGGAGATATTGTTGATGTATTTATGTCTTCATTGAGACGTCAGACGCTCTGTGTATGTAGTAAACAAAACCCTGCTCCATTCACACAGAGACACATGCAGGATTCAGATTCACATCAGATACTACAACCCCAAATCAGAAAAAGTTGGGACAGTATGGAAAACGCAAATAAAAAAAGAAAGTAGTGATTTCTAAATTTACTTTGACTTGTATTTCATTGCAGACAATATGAACACAAAATATTTCATGTTTTGTCTGGTCATCTTCATGTCATTTGTAAATATACATCCTTTCCTGTCATTCAGACCTGCAACACATTCCAAAAACAGTTGGGACAGTAAAGCATTTACCACTTTGTAATGTTGCCATTCCTTTTCACAACACTTAAAAGACGTTTAGGGACTGAAGACACCAAGTGATGAAGTGTTTCAGGTGTAATTTTGTCCCATTCTTCCTGCAAACAAGTCTTAAGGTGGGCAACAGTACGGGGTCTTCGTTGTCGCATTTTGCGCTTCAAAATGCACCACACATTCTCTATTGGAGACAGGTCGGGACTGCAGGCAGGCCAGTCAAGTACCCGTACCCTCTTCCTCCGCAGTCAGGACTTTGTAATGTGTGCAGAATGTGGTTTTGTATTGTCTTGTTGAAATATGCATGGACGTCCCTGGAAAAGATGTCTTCTTGAAGGCAGCATATTGTGCTCCAAAATCTCTATGTACTTTTCAGCATTAATGGTGCCATCACAGAAGTGCAAGTTACCTTTGCCAAGGGCACTGACACAACCCCATACCATGACAGACCCTGGCTTTTGGACTTGTTGCTGGTAACAGTCTGGATGATCCTTTTCTTCTTTGGTCCGGAGCACACGGCGTCCATTCCTCCCAATAATCCTGAAATACTGATTCATCTGACCACAGTACACGTTTCCACTGTGTGATGGTCCATCCCAGATGCCTCCGAGCCCAGAGAAGTCGACGGCGCTTCTGGACACTGTTAACATAGGGCTTCCTTTTGGCACAGTACAGTTTTAACTGGCATTTGTGGATGTAACTACGTATTGTGGTACTTGACAAAGGTTTGCCAAAGTAGTCCTGAGCCCATGTGGTGATATCGCTTATAGATGAATGAGGATTCTTGATGCAGTGCCGCCTGAGGGATCGGAGATCACGGTTGTTCAGCTTAGGCTTGCGCCCTTGTCCTTTACGCACTGAAATTCCTCCAGATTCCTTGAATCTTTTAATTATGTTATGCACTGTTGTAGGTGAAATATCCAAATCTCTTCCTATCTTTCTTTGAGGAACATTGTTTTTAAACATTTCAATAATTTTCTCACGTATTTGTTGGCAAACTGGCGATCCTCGGCCCATCTTTGCTCCTAAAGGACTAGACCTTTCTTAGATGCTGCTTTTGTACCAAATCATAATTACAATCACCTGTTGACATCACCTGTTTCAAATCACATCATTATTTAACCAATTTACCTCATTACTAGCCCTAAATTGCTCCTGTCCCAACTTTTTTTGGAATGTGTTGCAGGTCTGAATGACAGGAAAGGATGTATATTTACAAATGACATGAAGTTGACCAGACAAAACATGAAATATTTTGTGTTCATATTGTCTGCAATGAAATACAAGTCAAAGTAAATTTAGAAATCACTACTTTCTTTTTTTATTTGCGTTTTCCATACTGTCCCAACTTTTTCTGATTTGGGGTTGTAGTCCATATCACCATTTGATTTAAGTGTAATGACCTACTTTTGATTAATTCATCCAAACTTTGACAAACTCCGTGACATTAAACTGTAAATTCTGTTTTTATGACTGGATTCCGTCCGTGTTTTCTGCATCACGGACATCATAGAGCCCTACATGACCCTTGAATTGCTCTAAAACTAGACAAAGAAACAGTCTAGATATGGTCTATAGTTTTCTCTACACTGGACAGTACAGAGTGGTACTGTGTCATGCCTGTATGCTTTCTTTCATCCGCGGGACACAAAAGAATATAATTTTATTCCTCCACACAATGCGGAGAAAATCCTTTAATGCACGGCTATCTTATTTTATTAATAAAAATCGCGGGGAAGCGTTGGAAGTTTATGTGTGTGTGCAGCACAATCTGCGATCTCTCTCTCTCCGTATGTGTGTGTGCGCGCGCGAGTGATGTGTGTTGGTTAGTGTGCATCAATTAAAGCAGCGCATTAATATGGAACGGTGATTAAACGGACTTGGAACTACCTGTGCATTAAACAGTTATAATGCATACCTGCCAGCCAATCGGAAACCAGTATTCAAACAGACCATAACATTCTAATATACCTAATAACTCAAAAGCAGATAGTCAGAAAAAAGAACATTACCACATGAGTTGAGTCGATTTCATGTTTTTGGCTGAGAGCTGTTGGCGTGTTCTTGCTGGTGGCGTCGGAGCATGAGGGACAAACGTATTCTCTGTTCCTCTGCAGGAGATGAGCGCAGGTCTCTGCGACGCCGACACAGTCGAGGTGACGCCACGTTCGGCAGGAGTCACAGCAGATCATCAACCTGACAGATGGAGAAAAATCTGACCACTATGAATATGCATTAGGGCTGTCAACTGTCGAATTTTGAATATTCGTCGAATTTAAAATAAAAATCCACAATTTTTTTGCATTTGAATTTTAGGTGTGTGTCAGGTTGCTTTATCAGTGGAGCACGAGATGCGATGATATAGGTGTCGTTGCATTTTAATGCTTTTCATAGCTTATCCAGTTGAAGCCACTAGATGCGGCGCTGCTACGTTGTGCATTAAAAATATTGCGGAAAAAAATATGTTTATGTTAAAACCGAAACAAAGCCCTTCACACAGAACGCATATTTATTGCATTTTCTAGAGGGACATCTATCAGCGTTGCACTCGCGTTTCGCACAGAGCCGCATGTTTAGAAAGCATGTAAAATTAACGTAAGTTCAACATGTCTCGAGACTTTATAGCGTTTTTTCCATCCCACTGCATCTCATGTTTTTAAATGAAGAAAGTAGCTACTCTTTGTGATTGGTTTTCAGTCCTTTGTATTAAACTATAGATACATACATGATGCTGTTTTGTTTCTAATTTTATATGCAATTTAATTATATATGGTTTATAAACATTATGTACTTTTTTCAAAGATAGTCTTGTTATTTTATTGCTTTAATAAACGTGCATTGCTCGATGCGCCTCAGGAGTGAAGCCAAAAGCTTTTTTCCTCCCTAACAGAAATTAAGCCTTTTAAATTCGAATATAATTCGAATGTTGATCATATTTAAGAACAAAATTCGAATTTAGTGTTTCAGCCATTTTGACAGCCCTAATATGCATTATCATTTCAATCAATTCATAAAGAAGCTCGATGAATAAAATCCAAAATCAAATAAGATGCTGAATGAGAAATCTCTCCTGGCTTATCACAGAAACTAAACACATTTGGATAAAACAGAGACTAACTCAGTCGAACACATCTAAAATAATAATGCAGGTCACAACAAGGTGAAGCATCAGTGATAATTCTGTATTAAAACCTGCCACAATAGCTTCAGTAACAGCATAAACACGCCTCGCACGTTCCCTCATTACCTCCCCGGGACAGTGCTGCCACATGAGCGCTGGAAGCAGAGGTTGTGTTTTGACTGTGCTTTGAACAGTGTATGATAAAAATCATCATCTTGTTCTAAATTCCCAAAAGTAACATGTTTGATACTGATACTTGTTCTGGACTGTTACTCTCAGAGAAACAGTGTCACGTGAGTTGAGCTTTAGATGAAGCTGCTAAACTTCACCTGATTATGTCAAGAAGCACACACCTCTTCCACAAAAACACTTCATTACTCCACAACTAGAAACCCAAACTATAACCAAGGCACATAGAGTGAATGATGACAGATTTTAAATTTTTGGAGGACCTATCCCTTTGATGTTCATCTTTATCATGTTTACTAGGGCTGCACGATAAATCGAATGCAAATGTCATGCGCATCTAGTCAGTAAAGCCGGTTACGTGATTAGTAATAAATCTCCATCACGTGCTTTCAGATGGAGTGGTATTTACTACACAGAGCCGTAGATCACTGACAAGCTACGCAATATCACATTCATAATCGCAGATGAATCGCCTTCAACACGATATTGCGTAGCTTGTCAGTGATCTACGGCTCCATATAGTAAATGCCGCTCCATCTGAAAGCACGTGATGGAGATTTATTACTAATCACAGAACCGGCTTTACTGACGAGATGCGCAATTGCATGCGATTTATCGTGCAGCCCTAAATCAGACATCTCTCTGGAATACTTAATTCTGATTGTTCGAGCTCATGATTCAGCAGGCCCATAATTCCTAATACTGACTATTGTCTATGGCCGTGCAGTATACTGAACCTCTCATCCGGGTAACTAAAACCAGCACTACCTTCATGTTGCACGAATCACACCAATGAGCTCCTTCCTGAGTAACAGTGACTGCAAAATAACAGGCCCATGATGCTCACCTGTTACTGTGTCCTTGTTGACATGTACAGCAGACAGCATCCGGATTCATCCTTTCAGCGTCTTCCTGGATATTTTCAGCTAATTCCTCCTGTTCTTCATCCCGATGCTCTTCCTCTGCTGTAGTGACACCTGCCCCTGTGTCTGTGTCTGAGCACACCTTTCCTCCTCCTGATGTGATTTCTGACACGCTCTCTTCCCGTTCCACCAGTAACCCTACGTCGATATCTTCAGCATCATCGTCACGCTTGAGCTCGTGCAGCTTTCGAGCCACGGCCCGCTTCCGAATCTCTTGGAGATTGAGCTCGTCGCTGTCTTCAGCTCGATCCGACGGACACGGCACTGTCTCCCGAGCTTCACTCTCACTGCTCGACCGATGCTCTGCGGATGCGAGCGCCGGCACGCGTCCTCGACCCCCTCGACCTCGCTTAGCCCGGCTGCCTCGGCCCCGGGGCGGTCGACCCCTGCGGCGCTGGACCGGAGGGCTGCTGTCTACAGAGACCACGGCTTCCATGAACTCACGCCTGGCGATGGTGCTCCGGCGGAAGCCCCAGGACCTGGTCCCCGCCACAGCGCTGGAGCCTTCCTCATCCATCTGAGATGAAACACACATGACCTGATCAACAACAACTAAACGTGTAATTAAATTACAAACTGCATCATCACTTATCATCACAATTATGAGCTGATCTAGCAGCTTCTGTTCCAGACTCTAAACAAAACCTACAAGTTAAGCAACACTATGAGTGCTTCTGGAGCTGAAGATTGTTTGCTTCGGGGGACTGAAATGTTTGCTTTCACAAGGCAACGTTTAACTCGTACCAAAATGTGTTTAGGCAAGTCACATGTTTATAAATCTGTCCTCTCATTGGTCAGTGCATAAGAATGCTTATGTTCCTCACAGCATCATCCATCAAGCTGGATTGACAAATTAGCTCTGTGGTATTATTGTGGTTTATCTGTAGCTGTCATTACACACACACTTATATATATATATATATATATACTTGAGTCCCACTCTAACTGATAACTTGCATCAACAGATTATATTTGCTAATGTGTTTAT
>CM049862.1:107500-120000 GCA_027422415.1 Schizothorax lantsangensis | reverse complement strand
TTTTTTGCCATATCGCCCAGCAATAGAAACAAATAAAAAAAACTAATAAAAAATTTGTTTTTCAATCTTTAATTGTCTGTTTTCTATAACTGAACTAAATGAACACCTGTAACACTGTCTATATCCCCCATCCCCGGGGGATGTATATATTATATAGCACCTATATTATATGGCCTAAGGCAAAGAGCAAACAAATGCATGCACGGCCACACACAGACACACAGACCCAGGGGCGCCGCTACGGATTCTGTGCCCCCTGGACAGCATATTCACTCGGACCCTCCTGCCTTCTGGGGGGGGGTATGGCTGCGGTCTTTTACTTTAGTTTGAAAACCAAATCCTTCGTTGCGCTTCGTCCGCGGTGCACACCTTCATCTCCTGCTGACGCGGCGAGTGAAAGCACAATGGGCGCGCGCTATTTTAAAATTAAAATAATTTTATAAAATAAAGAAAACAATGATGTGCCGTCTCATCTTGAACAGGAGCACTTCACAAAAATGAACCGAAAGTCAGCGAATACATGACTCACAGACATGATAAATATATCTATAGAAAGCTTTAAATTACTACTTAACGAAATAAATCAAATCGAAAACAAAAACTCTTTCATTATAATCCGTGAAGATGCACTTCTCTCTAAAGGTGAGTCTAATGAGGAGATGGCGAGTCAGGATCTTCATCTTTGCCACACTGACACAGAAAACACTAGTTTATTAGTAAATAATTCAAATATCTCCTTACTATTTCCCCCTGACACATTCATGTTAATTACTTTTGCTGGGGTTTATGGCAAGCTTTATTGCTGTATTTGAAGCAGAACTCTTCAGCTGCGCTGACGGCTCTCTGCTGCTGCAGGACTCTAAACACCGTCGAGCCGCTCTTGACAGTCGCGACATGGTCTCCTGTTGTTTCCACCAGCACGGCAATTTTTTTCATCACTAATTGATGGATGTCTAAAATATAAACATAAGGAGAAGCCTAAAACAGGCCCGAGGCCCGACCCGCGTCTGAACTATGACTTGAAAATTGGCCCGATCGAAACCCGGTCCGGGCCGGGCTGAAATGCAGGCCTCTAGCGTTCCCCTCGGTAGAAATCACGTTTCTCCCTCGGGGGCCCCCTCCCATCGTCGGGCCCTTAGAATCGTCCTAACTTTCCCCCCCTTACGGCGCCCCTGCACAGACCTGAAGGTGTTTATATGCTATACAGCCTTGCTTGGGAGGGTTATATTGTACTATCGCTTCTTTAGGACAGGGGTATTGAAACTTGGTCCTGGAGGGCTGGTGTCCTGCAGAGTTTAGCTCCAACCCTTATCAAACACACCTGAAATAGCTAATCTAAGCATACTAGAAACTTTCAGGCAGGTGTTTTGAGGCAAGTTGGAGCTAAATTCTGCAGGACACTGGTCTTCTAGGACTGAGTTTGGACACCCAGCTTTAGAACAAGTGACAAGTTCAAGAATGGGAACATGTAGATTTGTTTACACTTATGTTGCTTGTTATTTGTAATGTTTTCCATTGGCAGCACAAAATGTGATTGTTATACTATAATACAAATTCTGAAAATGTGAAGTTGCTCTTCAGCTTATGTGACTTTAGTGAAATTGCTAAACCTAAAGTAAATAAAATAGCCTTATTTGTGTGGCTGCACATGCTTTTAGATCATTACAAATAATAATGCAGAATGATTATCTTAGAATAGAAGATATGCTGTCTCTTGTATCACATAAATTATAGTTAAGTATGTGGTTTTGAAGAAGATTATTTTTTTCTTTCTCTGTTTTGTCTCATTTGGACTTGGACTTGACTTGGACTCGAACCTCTTGGACTTGGACTTGACTTGGACTCGAACCTCTTGGACTTCAAGTTTCAAGTTTCAAGTTTCAAGTTTTATTTGTCACATACACGACTATACAGAGAGTGTATAACCAGCAGTGAAATGAGAGTCGGGTCCGCTCCATGGACAGTGCAAATATTGAAAAATACAACACAAGGGAAGTATACATAAAATAAAATGAATAAAAAATAAGATATAAAGAATAAAATATAAAATATAAAAGAATGTGCATGATAGCCAATCACAAAAAAATAAAATAAATATAAAAATAAGATAAGATATGTTACAAGACACAGAAAGTGTTGTGTGCAAATGTGCAAATGTGCAAATGACACTGACAGTATGAGGTAGAGAGTAATGAGTGTGTGATTAGTGATTTGAAGTAAGTCAGATGATGTTAAGAGGCTGAGTTTGAGTTCAGGAGCCTGATGGCCTTGGGGAAGAAACTTCTCCTAAGTCTTAAGGACTTGGACTTGACTTGGACTCGAACCTCTTTGGACTCGGTCTTGACTCGGACTAGATAGTCCTGGTCTTGGACTTGTCTTGGACTCGACAAAGGTGGACTTGACTACAGCCCTAGTTCAACGCACCACCTTTTCCGTTTAATAAACGTTTTGTAACGTTTTGTCGGGGCTGAACGCAGCCCTGGAGTGTATAACTGTCATGACCAGTACCCACCCAGGAATTAAAGTGCCACTATTATGGGTTATGAAAGGTTCATATTTTGGTTTTGGGATCCCCAACAACAGGTTGACATGCATGCAAGGTCAAAAAACACTTTCATTTTCTTATAATATGCATTTATGTTTACCTTATTTGCTCAATGACTCCCAAACGATTTGTTCAATGATTAATTTCTCCAAACCCCTCCTTTGCGTGACGCTACTCTGCGCTGATTGGTCGATTTCATTTAAAGCAGTGTTTGTGAGCTTTTAACGCTCCAAAAGCGGCACCTAGTGGCAAAGAATGAATTTGCATTTTCATTCAGACCAACGTGAAAATCAAGTTTTCCCAGGTCTGCGTGCAACAATATATTGACGTCAACATGAAACGGCTTGGGATTCGTTTTAAAAACGACTCGTTTCAATGATTCAGAGTCGACTCTTTCTTTTGAGAGACAATAACTTTATACACGGTGCACTTTCAGATTTAAAACTTTTCAGTTTTCATTCACTTAGAGCTGTGTTACACACAAAAGGTCATTTTCAAAAAAATCCATAATAGGGGCACTTTAAGACTGTATCCAGGTAATCACGTTCACCTATAGGCCAGAGCCCTGCACGGGTCCTGTTTGGTGAACCTGCACCTGCCCCAAACCCGCAGTACCTAACACTACCTGTTATCCGTCAGCAGCACTAATTTAAACTATATCTCTTCTGGAAGCTGGTTCCAGCTGCGGGCGGCATAATAGTTAAAAGCAGACTCCCCTTGTTTTGTGTGAACCCTTGGTGTTTCTAACTGACTCGATCCTAATGATCTGAGTGGTCTGTTAGGTTTATATTCAGTGAGCATGTCTGCAATGTATTTAGGTCCTAGGCCATTGAGTGACTTATAAACGAGTAAAAGTGCTTTAAAATCAATCCTAAATGTAACTGGAAGCCAGTGTAAGGACCTGAGGACTGGTGTGATATGCATTCCCCTTGAGAACTTCATCTTTGTTTCCAAATGCAATGACTTCAGTTTTCTCCTCGTTTAACTGAAGAAAGTTCTGGCACATCCAACTGTTAATTTCATCAATGCATTGGCGGAGGGAGTCAATGGGGCTATAGTCATTTGGAGATAAGGCTAGGTAAATCTGGATATCGTCAGCATAGCTGTGATAGGCAATTTAGTTCTTTCTCATTATTTGACTTAGTGGGAGCATATACAGTCTAAACAAGAGCGGTGCAAGAACTGAGCCTTGTGGGACTCCGCATGCCATGGACGTCCACTTAGACATAAAGAATAAAGACCGTGGCCCAAACCGCACCTGCATTAAATCTACAACATCAGGTATTTTAAAGGATTCACTCTGCATTTAAATGCAGTCGTCTCTCCTGAATCTCTGCAATGTACGTATATGTGGCTATTGGATCTCCTATATACATTTATTCAAATTCTGAATAGATTATACATAAAAAGCTAGGAAGGAGTGCTCATTTTATAATCAAGCTGTCATTAACTTCAGTTGCAGTGCAGTTAGTTACAAACGGCCTTCAGACTACAGATTGTGGACATGAGTAACTAAGCATAAGACCGTTTGAAAGCTGCTGCCTTCAGTGGGTATCGAATTGAGTCTAAATAGTGTTGCTATTGGACCGTCTGTGCCTACTGAGTACCTGCACCACAAATGACAGCGTAAATAATCTCCTCTACCTGTTACATCAAATATGATCAGTTTGCCGCATGCAGGACTCTGATCTAGACAATACACACCAACAACTATATAACTATCCCCTCAAGCCCTGCTAACCAGGCACCAATTAATGACGCCAAATACCCACGCTATACTCAGTTCAGATATGATTTTATCTATCATGCCACATATACACTGTGAATTCTGAATTAGGTTATTTGGTGTCCTTTTGGAGTCTCCAAGTATCCTTTTTTGGAAAGACACCTAAATTTGCCTTGAAAAGAAAATACAGTTCATCCTACAGTCCTTCAATCTGATGCCTATATAGAATATGATGACAAAATAATGTGTTAAACAAGATAAATGGCTTAATTTCACAATGAGTGTGTGATTAATCTATTGATAGGGCCTAATAAAAATATTAAATGAATAAATTATGAAACTTTACCCTCAGCCAAAACTATTTGCTCTGGAGCAATAAAACATAAAATAAAAAATAATAATAAATATCTTACTGACCCCAAACTTTTGAACAGTAGTGTAAAATGTTACAAAAGCTTTCTATTCTGATAAATGCTGTTCTTTTGACATTTCTATTCATCAAAGAATCCCCCAAAAGTACACAAGTGGTTTCAACATTGATAATAATCAGAAATGTTTCTTGAGCAGCAAATATCATATTATTATGATTTCTGAAGATCATGTGACACTGAAGACTGGAGTAATGATGCTGAAAATACAGCTTTTCCAACATAGGAATAAATTGCATTTTAAAATATATTAATATATATATTAATATATTTAAATATTGATATATTTAAATATTAATATATTTAAATATTGATATATTTAAATATTAATATATTTAAATATTGATATATTTAAATATATTAATATTTAAATATTGATATATTTAAATATTAATATATTTAAATATTAATATATTTAAATATTAATATATTTAAATATTGATATATTTAAATATTAATATATTAAAATATATTAAAAAAAAATTTAGCATGTGTGTTTGGCTCAGTGTTATTTGTTTAGGATTACTGATAAACTAATGTTGTTTGATTTGTATTTGTTATCTATTTTAATTTTAGTTAAATTATGTCTGAATTTATTATATCTGTATAGGTATTTTATTAAGTTTTAGTTTTATTTAATTTGAGTTATTTTAATACTTCAACAAACTAAATTGAAATGAAATAATATATATATTGAATTTATAAATGTGTATGTATATATATATATATGTATGTATGTGTGTGTGGTTGTAAACACACACATGTAGTTGTTTTTTGGTGTTTGGTTTAGTGTTATGTTAAGTTTTTAAATTTTGTATGCACTTGTCATTTTTATTTAATTTCTTTATTTTTTAAATGTGTATATGTAGTATTTATAAAGTTTTAGCTTTTAGTTTTGGATCTGTTTTAGTTGTTATACTACAATTGATTGCTTCTGTCCTCATTTGTATGTCGCTTTGGATCATAAAAGCATCTGCTAAATGAATAATGAAAATAAAAATATTTCAGAATGTTACTGTATTTGCTGTATATATATATACAGCTATATTTGCATATAGCTTTGGTGAGCAGAAGAGACTGCGAATTGCAAGAGGAAGAAGAAGATCAGTACAAAGTTAGACCCCTAATAATAATAATAATAAACTCTGGCCTAAAAGCCTTCCGTTAAAGGGATAGTTCACTTTGAAATTAAAATGTGGTATCTATCAGCTTACCCCAAGGGCATCCAAGATGTAGGTGTCTTTTTTTCTTCAGTAGATCCAATTTTGATGTTTTTAGGTCAAACCGTTCTAGTCTGTCTGTCATATAATGGCAGGTATAGGTCACTGTCTCTATAAGAGGGAAAAAGAACATGCACAGAGAAATCCAAATTAAACAATTCCCCATCGTAACTACACATTGATGGCCTAAGACACGAAACGAGCGGTTTGTGTGAGAAAACGAACAGTATTTATATCGTTTTTTACCTCTTGTACACAACCATGTCCAAGTGATCTGAGTGCACACACACATCCGGTGTGTGACGTGTGTGTGCACGCGCTCTGGCTCACGCTGCATTCACACGGGGCGTCGGCGTCAACGCTTGATGGAGGGCATGTCTGAAGCGTGTCTGAAGCCCTCCGTCAAGCGTTGACGCCGACGCCCCGTGATATAAATACTGTTTGTTTTCTCACACAAACCGCTCGTTTCGTGTCTTAGGCCATCAATGTGTAGTTTCGATGGGGAATTGTTTAATTTCATGTTCTTTTTCCCTCTTATAGAGACAGTGACCTATACCTGCCATTATATGACTGACAGACTAGAATGGTTTGAACGGTTTGAAGAAAAAAAGACACCTACATCTTGGATGCCCTTGGGGTAAGCTGATAGATACCAAATTTTAATTTCAAAGTGAACTATCCCTTTAAGGAGCGGCGCAGCGGTAATAGTTCCTCCGGTCCAGCGGGGGGCAGCGCGCGGGTGTGAGAGCAGAGGATCGCGGAGGCTGAGTTAGGAAACGTGGCTTTAAGAGATATTCCAGCTCATCTCAATGAGAAGCGCACTCGGCTCATCTGTATTGAAGGCTCGCAGTGTTTAAAGGCGCGGGATCATGGCTGATGTGGAGCAGAACGCCGCGGTGCAGGACGCAGCCGGTAACGGCTCGGATGCGGTGAACGGGACCGCGGGTCGGTTCGTGTCCAGCCCCGAGGGCACAGCGCTAGCGTACGGCAGCCTGCTGCTCATGGCTCTGCTGCCCATCTTCTTCGGAGCGCTTAAATCCGTGGGCTGCTCCAAGAGCAAGGTAAACATGGACTGTGTATAAAGTGTTTAAATCTACGCTAACTGCGCTGTAAGCGAACATCAGTGTGTTAGGAAGTCTTTGGAGAAGTCTGACCTGCTGCAGTTGATTGGTTTGAGAGATGGAGGCCTGTTATAGTAGTATTAATAATAATAAACTTTATTTTCTATAGCGACTTTAAAGGTACATCTCAAAGCGCTTTACACAGAAAAAAAGATTAAAAAATAAATAAAAATAATAGCAATTAAAAAAGTAAAATAAACACCCATATGACTCACAGAAATCACTTAAGTTAGCTATTCTGAAAAATTAAGAGCAGATTCAAAAACACTTAAAGATTCAAAGTGCCATATGTTAGCTAATACATGACCTGTTTAACATTAATAATTGCATCCACTGATATGTTTTGTCATTATGTGTAATAATGTGACTCAAACCCGTATGATTTGTGTTTTGTTGCTTCTGAAGAGATATGATGATACACACACGTTTTAAAATCTTCATTTCTGCTGCCACGCTCAAAAGTTACAGAATCTTTGCAGATGAAGTAATTTATTATATTACAATGTTTGTCTGCGTAGAGTGAGTTTGTGCTGATTTGACAGGACTGGGGTCTGTATGAAGCTGGTTAGCTGGTTAGCCGGGTCAGTTCAGTTTAGTTTGCACCAATCCTGGGTTTTAGGTACCATGAAAGTGGCTTAGCTTTTAGCTGCGTTCATCGCCATAGTAACCCACACTCCACAGCTAACCTGCTCCAGGGTTATGTTCTGGGAGAGATCTCAAACTGAAATTGGACCAATCAGCTTCAAGCAAAGTGACACGTCTCTGACACTCTGCCTCAACTTTCTCTTCCTACAAATTAAAGGTCACTAGTACTAAAAATTAATCTTGCCAAAACCAAAAATTTAGTTATTTTATGATTTATATAATTATTAGTGCTGTCAATAAAATGCACATTTTTCAAAAATGAATCCCACCTAACATTAAAGTTTTAAATATACTTTTATATTGCTATAATTTCACATTCAATCTTCAAATGTACAAACAACATATAGATAATATATTTTTTTTATATTTCTTAATAACATCTTTTTTATGATTGAAGGCCAGCATCACTGATATCAATACTACAGATGTCTCTATAAAATATTGTTTTTTCTCTTAATATTTAACCATTGACTGTCTGTAACATTCAGCATTACAGTATAATTAACAGATATCAATTTTAACATCTATTAGACTTAACTTCTAATTTAAGTGAACTTAAAACAATCTTCACACGAACCCATTATAATAAATACATATTAATACATAAAATAATATTATGTAATTAATAATACTAAAATACATATTTAGCTCTTCAGCAGAAATATACAGAAAATTAATAGTTACTAAATTCTAAATTAAATCTAGACGAACCCCTTAAAGCTATAAAAGTTATTGATTTCCTCTTTTGTTCTTGGATTAATAGACATCACAGCAGCTGGTTATTAACGTATCGTCCTGCTATTGCTTTAAAAGCCCCTGCGTTAAATATTTTTAACGTGTTAATCTGAAAAAATTAATCTCCTGTGTTAGTGCACTAATTTTGACACCACTAATAATTATATGATTTATATTATTATTATTAATCATTACATGCAAGCAATTTTAGTTTAACAGTTATTATAAATCATTTATTTTAAATGAATGTTAATATATACAGATCGTATATTTCCAACTAGCTTAAGTTTCACTTGTGACCGCACTGATAAAGCAAGATCATTTCCTTTATTTGTCCTCTTTCATGAACAAGTACTTTTTTCATTGTAAATGCATTTAAATTCATCATATTCTTCAATCTCTTAACCTTTAGCAAAGCCTTTAACCAAGGCTCGTGATTGGCTGTTGGCCAGTGATGTCACACGTGCTCCACAAACTCAGGATCAAGTCTGATGATCAGCATCATGGTAGCAGTAAAGCCGGATTGGAGTGGTTTAACTCTGAGTTTGTTCATCTAGCATCATGGTACAGGCCTCGGCTCGCTTCATAACATCAGTCCAGGGTTTGACATATTCCTGTCAACACAACCAGACGTTTAGAGCTTGCCTTTGTTTTCCTGAAGAAAGATAAACATCCAGATATTACATTTCATGGATGAGTGTTTACAGAGTAATCCACTATTTTGTGAAGAGATTCTGACTCAAAATTCAGAATAGTGAAATTACTTTAGAAAGATGGCAGCATAATTGAATTATTTTCACAAGTAGGTCTATTTGTTGCATTATATGCCAATGGTGACTGTTCAAAAATGGGGGAAAGCACTTAAAAGACTAGTATACTTTCAAATTAAAATGTCCTGATAATTTACTCACCCACATGTCATCCAAGATGTTTATGTATTTCTTTCTTCAGTCGAAAAGAAATTAAGGTTTTTGATGAAAACATCCATATAGTGGACTTCAATGGAGTCCAAACGGTTGAAGGTTAAAATGACAGTTTCAGAGCAGCTTCAAAGAGCTATAAACCATACCAGACGATGAATAAGAGTCTTATCTAGCTAAACCATCGCTCATATAAAAAAATATATATTAGGGCTGTGCAATTAATCGAAATTCAGTTTCGATTTCGGCCTCCAACGATTATGAAAATACAATAATCGAGATAAAACGATTATGGCGCCCCATTCCAGCTGTGCTTTCACTCCTCCATAAAAGCCCATTTTCACGTGTAAATCAGTAAAATCATGTAACGTGACTTTTGCAAAATTGGACGTGCTTGAGTTATTAAAGTTGATTAGATTTATTAATGTTTTAAAGAGAGCTTGTGCTGTTCCTCAGGAGGATATCTGTGTATGCGCTCAGAGACGGAGCATGTAAAGTCATCTTTAGCTGAACGTATGCGCCTAAACGCTCAAATACACGCAAAAATGTGTCAAAATGCGGCGCTTAGTGATTATTCACATAAACCCTCGTCGGTTATGTAATAAATTAATGTAAACAGATGATACTGAAAATACGCGTGTAACAGTAAATTGGATCCGTGCGGCTCTTAAAGAGACAGCGCGCTATATTCCTGCTTAATATTAATCAAACAACAAAAGACAAAATCACTCTCTGCTCTTCACAGAAGGACTTTTGTAGCTTTAATAAGAAACAAAGGAAGTTTAATTCTTACAGTGAAGACTACACTGTTTTATTTTACATTTGATTATTCGATTTCTATAGCTGTTAACTGAATACTTTAGATTTGCATTAAAAAAATGTTTTGGTTATACGGCCCGCTATTAATCGTGTTAAATAATCGTGATTACAATATTGACCAAAATAATCGTGATTATGATTTTTGTCATAATCGAGCAGCCCTAATATATATGCTTTATAAACGCACATGCTCTGTTCTGCGATGCGCGTTCGTGACGTAGAAAAGGTCACGTTTGACGTAGGTGGAAGCACCGAGTCAGTGTTGAACATGTTAATACGAAGTCAAACGCCGTTTACAAAAAAGTGAGTTACAACTCGAGTTTACAAGATAAAACAACGATGTCGGACGATTTTGACCTTGGAGATGGAGCCTACGTCAAGCAAGCGTGACCTTTTCAGCGTACGTGACGTCACGACCGCGCATCGCAGAACAGGCCAGCATTTGTGTTTATAAAGCATATACATTTTTATTAATTTTTTACATGAGCGATGGTTTAGCTAGATAAGACTCTTATTCATCGTCTGGTATGGTTTATAGCTCTTTGAAGCTGCTCTGAAACTGTCATTTTAACCTTCAACCGTTTGGACTCCATTGAAGTTCACTATATGGAGAAAAATCCTGGAATGTTTTCATCAAAAACCTTAATTTCTTTTCGACTGAAGAAAGAAATACAAACATCTTGGATGACATGTGGGTGAGTAAATTTTAATTTGAAAGTGAACTAATCCTTTAAAGCGCTGTTCTTCAAAGTTTGCATGCCTGTAACACAAGAAGTAGTAAAGACCCCTCAATGTCATTTTCTTAATGCACACTTTTAAAACGGTGTTCTTCATTATTAAGGACCGATATGGTTCAGTCCCAGAGACATTAGGAGCCCAGTGCGACTCGATGTTGAATTTGACCCATTTTCAGTGGTTGAAAACCAAATGCGGTCACTTACAGCTGATACTGTGTTCAAAGAGCAACACTCTTTATTTCGATAGTCTACTTTAGACGTTCTACTAACAGTGAGTAACTTTGCATCTACATGTATGGCTCTATGATGACCGTGATGCAGAAAACACTGACAGAATCAGTCATAAAAACAGAATTTACAGTTTAATGTCACAGAGTTTGTCAAAGTTTGGATGCATTAATCAAAAGTAGGTCACTTAAATCAAATGGTGATCTGGACTAGTATCTGATGTAAATCTGAATCCTGCATGTGTCTCTGTGTGAATGGAGCAGGGTTTTGTTTACTACATACACAGAGCGTCTGACGTCTCAATGAAGACATAAATACATCAACAATATCTCCAAAACTGATCAAAACCAGCATTTTACCATTTCATTTGAGTAAAACTAGTCCTATCATATACACACAGAACTTTACTCGGCAACCCGTCAAAATAAAAGTCCTGTTTAACTTGAAGACATTGTGTCAGAAATAGCTATATTACTATTATTTAGTAGAATGTACGTAATACTATTGTTGAGAAATAATCACATAATTTTTTTAAGAAATAATCACAAAATATTTAAATTTTAATCCCCTTTATTTGCCAAAAATGTAAATGTTTAATTTTCATTAATTAAAATATAAATTAAATCAATGTTTTATGGCTTCATCTGATAACCAGTAAAATTTAAATGCACAATACAGTATTTCTGGGGGGGGGGGCATTTCATAAGGCTACTGTAAGAATAAATAAAAATTGTTTGTATGCATTCAAATAATTAGACGTGCTAAAACACAGAATTTGTTAAAACATAAGGTGAGAAAAAAATAAAACATTTCATACGGCCCTAAACATGTCATTTTTGTTACACTTTTAATGTTAAATTGTATAAGTTTCATGATTTTAATTCATCAGACATGCTTTTTGATTAATGAAATTTAATTTGACTCTTAAAAAGGAATCCATAAAAATAAACAGATTTCATACGGCCCTATACATATCAACTAGAGTTATTACAGTATTAGTAGACTGTCTGCTTAACACTTTATTTTGATGGGTTCACAACATACTGACTATAAGAAACTTTGTAAGTATGTCATCTTACTCTACTAACCTAAACCTACCCCAGTGTACTCTGAGTTAGTAGACATGTAGTTATAAAGTTACTTGTAGTTAGTAGAATGTCTAAAGTGGACTATCAAAATAAAGTGTAACCAAACAATGTCTGAGGAGCAAATAATAATATTGGGAGTAAATATGTATGTAAATGTGATCAAATGTACAGATTCCTCCCATCACCCCTGTGTCATGCAAGATTTTAGTAGCTATTTATGTTAACAATATTTAAGATAATCATTTTGCAATTTTACATCAGCTGTGTCTTGACAGCAGAGCCATCTCT
>CM049862.1:77500-102500 GCA_027422415.1 Schizothorax lantsangensis | reverse complement strand
TGTGATTCTCTGTCTGTGTGTGTGTGATTCTCTGTCTGTGTGTGTGTGATTCTCTGTCTGTGTGTGTGTGATTCTCTGTCTGTGTGTGTTTGTGTGATTCTCTGTGTGTGTGTGATTCTCTGTCTGTGTGTGTGTGATTCTCTCTCTCTCGCTCTGTGTGTGTGTGTGTGATTCTCTGTCTGTGTGTGTGTGATTCTCTGTGTGTGTGTGATTCTCTGTCTGTCTGTGTGTGATTCTCTGTCTGTCTGTGTGTGATTCTCTGTCTGTCTGTGTGTGATTCTCTGTCTGTCTGTGTGTGATTCTCTGTCTGTGTGTGATTCTCTGTCTGTGTGTGATTCTCTGTCTGTGTGTGATTCTCTGTCTGTGTGTGTTTGTGTGATTCTCTGTCTGTGTGTGTTTGTGTGATTCTCTGTGTGTGTGTGATTCTCTCTCTCTCTCTCTCTGTGTGTGTGTGTGATTCTCTCTCTCTCTCTCTCTGTGTGTGTGTGTGTGATTCTCTCTCTCTCTCTCTGTGTGTGTGTGATTCTCTGTCTGTGTGTGTTTGTGTGATTCTCTGTGTGTGTGATTCTCTCTCTCTCTCTCGCTCTGTGTGTGTGTGTGTGTGATTCTCTCTCTCTCTCTGTCTGTGTGTGTGTGATTCTCTGTCTGTGTGTGTGTGATTCTCTGTGTGTGTGTGTGTGATTCTGTGTGTGTGTGTGTGTGTTTGTGTGATTCTCTGTGTGTGTGTGTGTGTGTGTGTGTGATTCCATGTGTATATTTTAAAATGAACAGATACTTTGAATGTGAAACTAAAACCTCCAGCAGGTGGCAGCAGGTCACTGTTAACAAGTGAGTCGCTGCGATTGAACCGAATCATTTAAAGGATTGATTCATTCAGGAACGAATCACCGTCTGTTGCTCAGAGACACAAAACAGTGCTGTAGCTGTGTTTGGAGTTATTGTTTGTTGGCGAAATAGAGCAAAAACAGGCAACATGGTATCTAAAACAAAAGTCGCTTAATTAACTTATTGTTTATTGAACTGTTGTAAAAAATCAATATCACAATCATGCTTATTTTTGAACAAAAAATGGCACTCTTCGTGTGATTTTTAACTATATGAAATGATATATACACATTTTCTGCCCCCATATCTTGAATTTTGTGATCATTCTTAATGCATTTTAATACTGAATCATGCACTGAAAGAACACACTGTAGTCTAGACTTCATCTACCGTAAGCGTGTTTTGTTTGGTTTTTGCAAAATACTCGATAATGTCAAATTGCACATCGTTAAAACCACAATTACGATATTATCGCAGATGATAAATATTGCACACCCCTAAGAACAGCTGAGGGACTCGTATGCATCTTTACTTACAAAAACACCTTTTCTGTTAACTGTAATGTGCATATTTTGCTCAGTTACATACACTGTATAAACTTTGCTTAAAGGGGACTTATTATGCAAAAATCACTTTTATAAGGTGTTTGAACACAGTTGTGTGAAAACAACCAGCCTATAATGTTAAAAATCCACCCACTCATTTTTTATAAAACCAATAAATCATAAACAGTTTCTCCAAAAGAGCTGTTTCAGATTCTCCCTCTGTTCATGTCACCGAGGGGAACAAGTCCCGCCCATTAGTGATGCTCTCTGCCTCATTAGCATAAACACAGCCCTGAGTGAGAAGCTCCGCCTCCGCCATTACTGGAGATACACTATCAGCACCTTTACGAGTGTTGTTTTGAGCTGCACTAATAAACATAGGAGTCTCCATAGACTCCCTCCATCTGAGCCGAGGACACTGTGGTTAAGTTTCATTGTCTAAGGAAATATCCCGGAAAAAATCGGTAATGTCCCCTATATGTTTAGGAATTAATACCAACGCTTCGTGCACAAACGTCAGCTCCAGACAAAGTAAGTATCACACGTTTGTTGTCTTTCTGAAAGAGCTTCTTGGCACTCTGTAAGGCTAAATGCTAAAGCTATCATTGTCTCTGTCTGTTTTCACTGATGCTGTCTTCATGAATGATTGTGAATATGAATATGGTAGTTAAAAGTTGCATATGAAAGCAATGCGAGTCGATCGCTTGAAGTTGTCGAGCTCATAATCAGAAGTTGGACTTATAAAGTTTGTGATATGTTGATATCAGCTATATTGTTATTTTTATCCTGCCGTCTGTGTAATTAATAAACGCGAATTTATTATGCACAGTATAATCAGATGACTGTCTTTGAAACCGAGTAGTTTTCTGTAAAGATAACGGGCTTGTATTAATAGTGTAATGTTTATATGCAAAGGCACTGCTAATGCTTGAGCTCTTAAAGCTCCGCCCTCTTCTCTGGGAGCAACAGCTCATTTCCATTTAAAGCAACACACACACAAAGCGTTTTGGCTCATACCCTAAAAGTGGCAATTTTAATAAGCTATAAAAATTTATCTGGTGGGTATTTTGAGCTAGAACTTCACATATACGCTCTGGGGACATCAGAGACATCTTGTAAAAAGGGGCATAATATGTCCCCTTTAAAAGCATTCATTAAAATGGTTTTGTAATGATGTATTTTCTTTACTTGTAGATTTTCTCGCAAGAGTACATTAACTTGCTGCTGTCCATGTATTTCTTCGTGCTGGGAATATTAGCGCTGTCTCACACAATGAGGTAAGAAAATACAAAGAGCTTTGAGTTGTGTAATGCTTTTAATACGACCTGATTTAGGTTAACTATTTTGGTTTTGCTGTCCCAGTCCCTTTATGAACCGAGTTTTCCCTGCTAACCTGCCAAATAAACAGTACCAGCTGCTGTTCACCCAGGGCTCAGGAGAAAGCAAAGAGGGTGAGAAGCGCGTGTGTGTGTGTGTGTGTGTGTGTGTGTGTGTGTGTGTGTGTGTGTGTGTGTGTGTGTGTGAATACTGTTAAACGTCCCTGTTATCTCCCACAGAGATCATCAACTATGAGTTTGACACCAAGGATCTGATATGTCTGGTAATCAGCAGTGTGGTAGGGGTCTGGTACGTCCTCAAAAAGGTAGAGTAGATCTGTTTTCATTTAGATACGCTTTCTGTAGAGCTCTGCATTTGTTTTATATACATGTATAAATAGTTAATCTTGCTGATGCTTTACGTAGGCCAAATGCATATTCTGTGTGTACATGATTTAAATCCAGTTTCAAGTGAAGCTCTGCTCTTGAACTATATTGATTATATTTGGTATCACAGACCAAACTGCTGATCTTATTCAGTGTATTACATATAGAAATATTTAACATTTATGCATGAAAGCAATTGCCATCATTCACTATACTCATTACATATATGTGTGCTTTGCATATGTATGCACATAAATTTATCTTTAAATGTTTGAGATCTTCAAATTTGGAACACAATATGGCTTTGATTTCATAGAAAGTTTAGAGTTCAATATATTTAATAAAATACTTATTTTGGTAACACTTTACTTGAAGGGGTGTGCATAAGACTGACATGACACCTTCATAATCATGACATGACACATGAGGTTTTATGCATGTTTATGACAACTGTCATTAAGTGTCATTCGCTCAGTTATGTCATTTTTAATGCAAAGATTAAATTTTTTGACCTACCCTTACCCCTAACCCTAGCCCATAACAAAGACATCTCAAACAATGTCATCTTTGCATTAAAAATGACATAACTGAGCGAATGACACTTAATGACAGTTGTCATAAACATGCATAAAAAACCTTCATATTCATCACATGTGTCATGATTATGAAGGTGTCGTGTCAGTCTTATGCACACCCCTTCAAGTAAAGTGTAACCCTTATTTTATATAAAATAAAATAAAAATAGTATACTACATTATCTTAAACTTCTATAACTTTTTTTATACTTACGTTTTTTTGAAATGCCTTCAATTCAGCAATAATCTGCAATGTGTCTTCATTTAAAGAGATCAACCTTAGGTGTGTATTCAGGAATTACAGCATGCTGTAACAAGCATTGATAAACAAGTGTTCTGTTTTCAGTGAATTTAACCCCAAATGAGCGTCGTATCCTGGGGGATACAAACATTAAAATCAAAAATAAGAGTCAAGTTTTGAAAAAACTCATGAAATTGTATTATTTGAGTTCCAATAAGGATATGGATATAAGGATATAATTTTCTGATGTCTCTTTATGGTTTTGCCCTTTTTAGGGTTAAATGAATGGCACAAGTTAGTGTTCTTTCAGTTGGGCTGGATGATGGTGGATAACAGTTTATAGTTTGTTCTGCTGTAGTTGTTGCCTTTAGCTTTTAAAAATAATTAACTGATAGCCTCGTGGTTAGTGCGGCGCAATATAGAGCGCAGCTGTGACCCGATGCTTTCCTCATCTGTCCACTGAACAATCTGAATACTAAAGGAGTAAAAAGCCCTTAAACATAACTGATGATAATAATGAACCGCTATCAATGCTTGGTTTTCAACTCCGTATACAGGGTCCTAAATATTAAACCACACAATGATGGTGATGTCTATTAAGGGAAAGATCACACATGCTTGGATATTTGTGTCCCTGGAGCACAAAAGCAGTCATAAGTAACACAGGTATATTTGTAGCAATAGCCAACAATACATTGTATGGGTCAAAATTATTGATTTTTCTTTTATGCCAAAAATCATTATGATATTAAGATCATGTTCCATGAAGATATTTAGTAAATTTCCTACCGTAAATATATCAAAACTTAATATTTGATTAGTAATATGCATTGCTAAGAACTTAATTTGAACAACTTTTAAAGGTGATTTTCTCAATATTTAGATTTTTTTGCACCCTCAGATTCCAGATTTACAAATATTGTCCTATCATAACAAACCATACATCAATGGAAAGCTTATTAATTCAGCTTTAAGATGATGCATAAATCTCAATTTCAGAAAATTGACCCTTATGACTGGTTTTGTGCTCCAGGGTCACGTGTGTATTCAAAATCTATTTCAAACCTAAGAATCGACACTTTTAAATTTTTTTTTTTTTTTATTATATTAAAAAAAAAATCAATTCTGCACCATCATCAGGTTTCAACTGTGAAATTTTTTGTATCATGTTTTTTACAATGGTTATTCATAAATATAATATGTGTGGCTTAGTGGTTAACCAGGAAAATTAAAAATGTCCTTTTGACGAAAGTATTCTTTAAATGTAGTCAGTATTTCATGTCATTTATGCTTTGTGCTCAGAAAAGGCAGCTAATTTTAATCAACCATCAAAACACCTTTAGTTGAGCAGCATATATAGACACATGTCTTTGTGTATTCCTGACAGCATTGGATAGCCAATAACCTGTTTGGTCTGGCTTTTGCCCTGAATGGAGTTGAGCTGCTCCACCTCAATAATGTCAGCACTGGATGCATCCTGCTGGGAGGGCTGTTCGTTTACGATGTGTTCTGGGTAAGTTTGTAGTACATTACATGCATTAATGTAAAGCCTGCTTAATATAGGGCCCACAACGTGTACTCTATTTGCTTTCTAGGTGTTTGGCACCAATGTTATGGTGACGGTTGCCAAGTCCTTCGAAGCCCCAATTAAGTGTGAGTATCTGATTTATCATCCATCCCTCTCTTCATTAATCTCCAGAACAGAAGGTGGTTGGTGGTTAGTTATCTCAGTACTGTTTGTGACCCTGGACCACAAAACCAGTCATAAGGGTCAGTTTTTTGAAATTGAGATTTATGCATCATCTGAAAGCTGAATAAATAGCTTTCCATTGATGTATGGTTTGTTATGATAGGACAATATTTGGCTGAGATACAACTATTTGAAAATCTGGAATCTGAGGGTGCAAAAAAATCTAAATATTGAGAAAATCACCTTTTAAAGTTGTTCAAATGAAGTCTTAGCAATGCATATTACTAATCAAAAATTAAGTTTTGATAAATTTACAAAATATCTTCATGTAACATGATCTTAAATATCCTAATGATTTTTGGCATAAAACAAAAATCTATAATTTTGACCCATACAGTGTATTGTTGGCTATTGCTACAAATATACCTGTGTTACTTATGACTGCTTTTGTGCTCCAGGGGGCGTATTACAGAAAGTTTCTTATCTTAGGTCTTAACATAAGATATGATGTGTCAAATTAGGATTTTTCACAAATTCGTATTACAGAAGCAAATCTTAACTTAATTTGGGATTCTTATCCTATCTTACAAAATCGTATCTTATCTCTAGTTAGGAAATCTTATGGCAATGGCAAGTTCGACGATCACTCTCAGGTCTGTTACCAAGCAACCAACACTGATCCACTCTCGTGAAGGTCTGTTACCAAGCAACCACTTCACTTTGACTGCGTGAACTGCTGATGAGAGAAACAAAAGATACTTCACTTTGAAAATCGCCTTTTGCAAAAAAAAAAAAAAAACGTATTGCATTAGTCACTTGCATTACACAGTGACGCTTTTGTTGGTCACTGTAAAGGCCCTTTCACAAGGGACGCGGCAGTAGCGAGTGTCTAGTTCATTTTCAATGGGATACAAGCGGCAAAACGGGCGGTTTTGCTGGCGGCGCGGAGGCGGAGCGCAAGCAGTGCTTAGTGCACCCAAAATCCTGCCGCTTCCACGAGCACGGCGCATCGCGGCAGGAGCCGCCAAAGATACAAATATTTAATCTTTTTGTGAGAGGCAGCCGCGTCGGTTTCAACCAATCAGAGAACTGATTATTAACAACCACTTGTAACATTTCACTGAGCTCATGTAGGAGTGTTGAAAACATGATGAAGATCGCTGTAAATCCTACTGGAATTTCTGGAGTTGTGTGATCCATCAAAATCTCAGAGATAATAAAAAAATACAGAGTGTGAGTGTACGCAGTTTGTTAATGAAAACGCTAGTAGACGCTCCCATAAAATGATAAATAGCAAATAACACCAACACAAAACTTACATTGTTTTATTTATTTAGTTTAGGAAATACAAATGTGATTTGTTGTTTGTAACTATAGTAACATCCGCACCGAGACCGCGACGCCAGCACCGCCTCAACTGCACAAAGCCTCTCCTCTACGAGAGAAAGCGGCAGCCGCGCGGCGATTCCACCGCTTGCCGCGTGGGACTGAAAGGGCCTTAATGCTGGTTGTGGTTGCAGTACATGTGCTAACTGTAATATCGTGTTGCGCAGCAGTCTGTAATTACTTATAAGTGTTTTGTCATCAAAATGTAACACATCTTCAGGGTCCTCCAAGAGCCTTTCTACCATTAAACATCTCCGTTCTTCATTTTCAATTATTAATAAATGTAATGCCGTTGTTGGACAGTGCAACTGTAAGCAGTTTTTCAGTTAGCTTTCAAATAATTTTGAAGTTAGGACAGCTGTGGGGTTGTCCTAAAGTTAAGACGGTTTTTAGTATTTTTTGTCAAATTAGGAGGTTTCTGTAATACCCCCTTCCTATCTGTAGTTAAGATAAGATAACGCACTTAGGAAATGCTGTTCTGTAATAGCTTTTGTCCTAAATGTGGTCCTAACTGAAATTACCATGGTTACTAAACAGATAAGATGAGATTTTAAAGTTAGGATCTTTCTGTAATACGCCCCCAGGGTCACAAATGGTTACTAACATTCTTCTGTGGAACACAAATAATTCGTGCAGCTTTGGAACAACATGAAAGAGAGTAACTGATCTCAGAACTAGTGAATGTAATCTCTTAAACTCATCATGATGCTTGCCTGACAGATGTGCTTGCTGTTCTATACAGTGTCCTCTGCGCATAACTTACACTCTATGGTTATGCATGTTGTTTAAATGTTAAAAATTCAATATTTTAATTTTGCATAAAGAATCATCCTCAAAGTAAGCGAGTCTATAACAGACTGCACTGGACGGGCATAAGCACATAATGCATAACATCAAATATAACATGGTTACATTTTCCTTGTTTTTGTTTACATGGTGTTTACAGCTTTAAAGAGTTCTTGCATTACATTACATTAAGTCATTTAGCAGATGCTTTTATCCAAATGAGGACAATAGAAGCAATTAAAATCAACAAAAGAGCAATGATATGCAAGTCTCAGTTAGATTAACACAGTACACTTAGCAAGGGATTTTTATTTTTTATTATATAATAAAAAGAAAACGGATATAAAGAAAAAGAATATAGCAAGCTAGTGTTGGATGTCTTTGAATTTTTGAAGTAAAAAATCCCATTCATTTGTGTTCATAAGGAAACTGACTTGAATGGTAACTTATAAGACACACCTACTGTGAGTAATGTTAACGATGATTTGTGCTTTTGTTAAATCTGTTTGCATTATTTCAACTTATTTTGTAATTAATCATGATTAGAACTCCTGGTGAAAAACTACATTACCCACAATTCTGCATCAATCACAGAATCACCAAAATAACTCTTAAGCCCCGCCCACTCCATCAACCCCTCACACTACTTAAATATTTGTATGCATAATATGCATTTATTGCAACAAATGTAAAAGATATTGTTTGTTGATATACACACATCATCATCATCCGCAGTGCTTCATGGGATTGTAGTTCTTTCCCTTAATAAAGCTGTTAAGTCCAAGTCTTGTACTTTTGTCTGGCTAATTATATAATAAATAAAAAGAAAAGAAATGGCTAGAATACAAAAAGATTAGAGAAGCTAGTGTTATATATATTTTTATTATTATTTTTTAAGAAAACAAGCAGTTAGTAAATGAAGAGTGCAAGTCTAAAAAGGACGTTTTTTTTATTTTTTTTAAAGAATAGAATTAGAATAAATATGTATTATTATTCATGCAATATAATACAGTGTACTTATAGATACAATGTACCTATAACATGCATTAGCTTCTCTTTTTTTTCATAAAATTTACTAATTGTAATTATTTTGTAATGCAGTCATACTGGAACAGGTCTTGAAGTGTATTTATTCAAAAGGCATAGAAACCCTGATATTCATCTCTTCTGCTAGAAATGACTCTTAATCTTAGTCTGATATTTCTGCAGTTAATTCTCACTCTTTTTTGTTCTAGTGGTTTTCCCACAAGATTTGCTGGAGAGAGGATTGGGTGCCAGTAACTTTGCCATGTTGGGACTGGGAGACATTGTTATTCCGGGTAAATATATGAAGATGATTTCTGAGACACTTTCACATGTTTAAGACCGCTACTGTATGTGTTGCACGAGATAACGGGCCTCGTTTATAAAATGTTGCACAGAAACCGTCCTAAATCTGATCTTACGATCATCTCTCAAATATGCGTAGATGTGATTCATAAAATGAACGTATGCACAGAAAACACACATCTGTTGCAGATGTCAAATCTACACGGTAAAAAAATTAACGGCAGCTGTTTCCGGAATTCTACCGTAAAAAGTACGGTAACAACATTTTAGGTTTTATCTTAAATTTACAGTTATATAGCGTAATTTCATTAACTGATATAATGTTAATATAGCAACCTATTAAAGTACTGAAATCTGTATCTTTGTAATACACTGATAACCACCAAAAGCAGGTGATGAGAGTCACATGATGAACCAAAGCAGCTTTTAAATATTAACATATATAGAAGAAGCACAGCGTCATTCACACAAACACTGAACACTGAGACTCATTAAACTGAAATATGCAATAAACATTAATTTAACAACATTAGATGTAACATACAACCCTAATAAACATAACTGATAAGAAAAAACTAAGAAACATAGTTATTTAAAAAAAAAAAAAATTGAAATGCAATGCAGGGAATTCTGGGAACGTCAGTTTACGTTTATTCCCTGTAAATTTTACACTTACCGTTAACCATTTAACAGGTTTTTACTGTAGCATTTTCAGTTTTCTACCATTAAAATCAGTCATTTTTTACAGTGTATGAATGGTTTCAGCTCTCTGCTTGTAAACGACTCCTAATTAATGTGATTAACATATAAAAGATCATCATAATTCAGAACAGCGAGCTGTAATTTCCAGAAACCTGCAGAACTCGAACAATATAAAGTGTAGTCTGCTCAGACCCTGACGTGACGCTAAACACTTTTCCACGTCAAACACAGTTTTAACAGATATGAGCACTGGCGTGGATTTAAGCGCACACACTATGATCAAATCTGAGCGAAGCACACTTTATAAACGAGTCCCTAACTGTGAGCCATGTTCAGTATTTAAAGGAAAAGCTCATCACTGAATCCACTCTGTCCTCTTCTGTCAGGGATCTTCATTGCTCTGCTCCTGCGCTTTGATGTCAGGTAAAGTCTTGTTTTTATTGTATCTGACTTCAGCTGCTTTTAGTTTTGATTTACAGTCATTTTCTCGTCTTTCACTCTCAGTTTGAAGAAGAACACACGGACTTACTTCTACACCAGTTTCCTGGCTTACATTTTTGGCCTGGGTCTTACCATATTCGTTATGCACACCTTTAAACACGCTCAGGTAAGAACACACTATTGTGGTCCTTCGTGATAGAAATCCAGCCCAGATGGCTCTGAACGAGGTTGTTTTGTTTCCCAGCCTGCTCTGCTGTACCTGGTCCCAGCTTGTGTGGGATTTCCGGTGCTGCTGGCTCTGTTTAAAGGAGAACTGACGGAGATGTTCAGGTAACTCCTCTGAAATTACATCAGCGCAGGGTAAAGTTAGTTCTGTTACAGGTCTGCGCCACTGATCTATAATAGATATCATTATATATAGATCAGTGGTCTGCGCCCTTTTCTCATATAATGCTTCTTACCGTTTCTGTTTTCCAAGTTGTTGTTATATAATCTATAAAGACATTTACATTTATGCATTTAGCAGACGCTTTTATCCAAAGCGACTTACATTGCATTCAAGGTACCGTTTTACATTTTTTACAAGAAATAACATTTTACTTGTTTGTAACTTATATGGCCACTCATACCGCTGACTCGTGAGATAATGCACTTAACATGGCATTCTCCGTCTCAGGCAAAGTCCCTTTTTTAAACCGTCTTTGAGATAATACACTCAAATGTACCGGAGATCAATTTACTCAGTCATTTCCCTCGAATCACCACATCATGATAAATTACTTCAAAAGGACAACATTTATGACCAGATGCACATTTGTCCAAGAATACATCAATTCTCAGTCCGGTTGAAGCATGTTAAACTCAACACAACAACGTGATCCCGATACAACAGGAACAAAGCCATGAATCCCAGTCATCTCTTGTTTAATATGTATTTCCCAGAGCACATTATACAACGTACATTTACGCCATCGCATTAATAATTCAAACAGAAGTGTGAAAAAGGCTAATTGACCATGTTCAGAGTTTATGTGCAGGGTCAGGATGCTTAGGGGACATTAGCTTGGATTGTAGTTGTAGTAAACACGGTGACGGCACACTTCTGTGCTCACATTCATGCATGCTGCTTCATGTCTACTGTTGCTCCTTCAGTCTGCTCCATAGCGCTTGTGTGAGAAGTGTTAGTGATACTCACGACTAGGGCTGGGTATCGATTCGATTTTGATTCGCAAGCTCTCGATTCGATTCTCAATTTTTTTGATTGCATTCAGTGAATATAGTTTTAATACAAAAGGTATTGATATTTCTAAAAAATGAACAGTAAACATCAGTTTACAAATTGTGAATTAATAAAAAGAAATTAAGAACCACAGGGCTGTATTTTAAAACCTATTCTTTTTTTGTATAGGGTCCTTTCTTAAACAATAATAGGACCCTATAAAATGTTATTCTTAATTTTTCTAGTAATCAGATGAAGGCATAAAACATTACTTTAATTTATCCTAATCAAATGAAAATTAAACCCTTTTATTTTTTGGCAAACAAAGTGCTGCAAACAGAGGTTTACTGTTCAAATTAAAAAGAAAACCAATGGGATTATTCCTTTAAAAATAAAGATTTATTAATATTTATTAGTAGTAGTAGCATTGAGTCTTAAAGGGGTGGTTGATTGCGATTTCACTTTTTTAACATTAGTTAGTGTGTAATGTTGCTGTTTGAGCATAAACAATATCTGCAGAATTGCGGCGCTGAAAGTTCAATGCAAACAGAGATATCGTCTTTTAAAATTCTGGCAGTTTAATGCCTACAAAAACGACAGGTAAGGGACTACAACGAGTTACTTCCCGGGTCTGATACGTCACAGACCCAGATAAACCCCGCCCCCGGGAACACACAGCAAAGGGGGCGAGGCCATGCTGCGCTGCTTTAGAGAAGAGGAAGAGAAAACTAGGGATGCATGTAAAAATCTATTCATATGAATCACGATTCTGTCTTCTAACGATTCTAATGGATTCTCAAGTTTCAAAATCATTAAAGCAACGGTTCTTAATACTGTTACTCTGTCGCCCTGCTCTGCATCTCTCTCTCTCTCTCTCGCTCTCTCTCTCTCTCTCTCTCTCTCTCTCTCATTCAGATCGTCAGATAAGCTCCAACAAACTGTTCCAATTATACACTTATTTTCACACAGCAATGAGAAGCATTATAAATGGACACGCGTGCGGTTGCTGTGCTGTATTGAAGATTTAATCAGGATAAAACCGTATATTAAAAGCTAACAGAAGCAGTAGCACTTACAAATAGCAGCGTATTTAAAAGAATGAGACAACAACAACCAAACATACCATTAAGAGCCGTGCTTGCACAGGTTCTGCACGATCCTCTTCACTAATATCCTCTGGGTCTCAATCGGGCTCAAATTGATAAGCATTATAGACAACACCACTGTTTACAATTCAACCGGAGCACATGCCACTGAGGAGAGGGGCGGGACGTTCAGACGTGCAGTAGAGGCGGTTTAGCCAATCACAACACACTGAGCCAGCTAACCAATCTCAGCCCATCGAGGGAGGGCTTCATAAACCAGGAAATAAATCGAGGCGTTTGTCAGAGAAGGGACAGAGAGGTGTGGAATAAAGGTAAATTATGTGAAAAATAATGTGTTTTTAAAAAAACCAAGCATGAACACATGCTAGACTGCACCCCATAAACACAATCAAGCCTAGAAAAAAAACCAGTCAACCACCCCTTTAAAACTGCTAAATAGTAATATATTCTGACACAGTTTCTTAACGTTAACGTTCTTAATGTTAAACTGAACTTTTATTTTGACGGGTTGCCGTGAGGAACTTGCAGCTGCTGTGTATCATGTGATATGACGGTAGTTTTCTCAAATTAAACGGTAAAATGCAAATGAAATGACTCTCAGAGCAGCTGGTTATGTCTCAAGTGAATGAAAAGCGGATGTGTATCATTATATTGATACGCTCTTAAAGGGCCAGCAGCCTAATAATAATACCTGCTGCTGTCATTAATGCTCATCAAACAACAAAACAGCTTTGACTAAGATCTGTATTTAACTTATACAGTGAACACTATGCAGTGTTATTTTACCCTAATTATTACATGTCTGTACCTGAATACTACCGAACTTATTTTATTTGTAACATTGTTCTGTTGTATGTAATTAGTGTATTTGTGCTTATTTTTACTAGCTGTTCACTTCTCTTTAATCATGTTTGGACTTTCTTAGTCTAGTAGTTTTTGCTGTGGTATTGAAGTAGTACTAAGCTTTAAGTATTAAAGTTACATTGAAATATTGTTGTGTTCTTGTTGATCTGAAAACGATCCGATCCGATGTGCTCCGAACCACTGAAGCGTTGCTCAGATAACATGTAATCAATCACAGGGTGAAAACTACTTATCAATAATCTAAATGTCAATAACTTTAATGATAAACAATCAAATGATTTTCTTTATTATTACTTGGATCTGTGCTCTGCCCAGAGGACTTTCAGTGAAATCACTTTACAGTAGTCAAGTAATGCCTTTATTAAGATTATCATGCCAGACGGAGCACCTCACGTGATCTCGCGCAGCAGCTCGTCAGCACTGTTTACATATGTTAGCTAGTGCTAGCAGCTTTCTGCACTCACCCGGTACGTTCAAAACTGAGGCGATTTCACCCCGGCGCTTCTCTTTCTTCTTACGGTTGTGATACGTTTTCGACACATTATACAGACAGTGTTACTACAGAACTTCAAGAAGCCGTCTCCACTATCCAACGGACCTGTGCAGCAGCTGTTTTGCGGTCGCGCATTGGCTATTGTGAAAGTACTGACGTAATCATATAGCCGTTATCATCCCCATTTAAATCCTAAATATCAAACATGTTTGATATGATCGGGGTGGCATTGTGTGCGAGCAGATCGGGAGGTGCAAGGTTCGATCTGTGAACGGCTCACATTACCAGATAATCCACGCTGAACATCAGGACCGATCGAGGTGCTCCAAGATTTTTCCTCCGATTCTCGGGAGGGGTTAAATCGGGCTAAAAATCCTGTAGTGTGAGCCGGGCTTAAGGGATAATGCACATCCAGACGCTTGTTATCCGAACATTGTAACGGTGAAGACTGGCAATTAATCTCTCTGATTTTATACTTTGAACAAAAACAGATTCATGGTTTCATATGCTGTGCTTTGAGAGATTCCTTCTACTGTTTATCGTGCTGAAGAGATGTTTAACCACAGCTCTTATTTAGTCTAGGCTTGTCTGTAAATTAACCCCTTAACTGTCACCCCCCATTTTTTAACATATACGTTTAACGATCCGAACTTAAACTCTTATAATTCATGAATGTTTTGTAATACAGACATCGGACTCTTTTTAAAGAAGACAATCAGCAGATTACTGCAGAAGTGGAATTATTGTAAAATATGAAAGTAAAAAAAAGTTATAGAAGTTTAAATGTACTGTAAAGAAAATACATGGTACTAAATTTTTTATATTTTATATAAAATAAATATTTTACATAACAGGTTTTACTCTAAAATTGATAAAATTGCAGCCTTATGTCTAAATAAGTTATGTTCCAAATTTGAAGTTGATGTGAAAAAAATTTAGGTTCCGGTGAGATTTTATTTATGGCGTCATACCACAAACAGCCACCGGGTGCCATCAAACTCCATTGAATTTATTCATGCATTTTTCTGTCACAAATGTCTAGATTTCTGTCAATATTACTCCAATCGCAAAAAGTCAGACCTTTCCGACGATATGCATTTTGTCAAGATTATAAAAAGTTTTGATTCTAAAAGACCGTAATGCATTGTGTAATATAACACTTGACTCCGCCCACTAAGGGGGAGGAGACTGCCAAAATAATTTAAAGTACCATTTCCATGGTAACGCAATGTCAGATTTCAAAATGGTTTTCACAGGATGAATTTGGAGGTTTTAAGCTTTCAAATGATATATAATTTATGATGATTACTAAAATATTTGATGGGGAACAAAGACTATGAAAAGAGCACCAAGCATCCCACAGGTGGCAGTTAAGGGGTTAAAATATTTAAAGTAATGCGAGTTGCCATTTTATTTTAGAAATTGGTCTGTTTTAGGCAGTGCATTCATGTTTTTTGTTTTTTTTTTGATAACATGAAAATACATTTATATATTGCACATTTATTTCCCATGATTCCTAGAGTAGTACATTTACATTTAGACTGTGATGTGAGGGATTTGTGCTGTCTTTGCTTGTTTAAACCTAAAATGTTCTTCATATTCTTCCTATTTTTTGGGCTGGTTACTTCACAACCGCTCCTTACATACTTTTTTTCTTTGTATAAAAGAAAACATTATACAAAGCAAGGTAATGTGATAATGAAAATTGATATAAAAAATGCAACTCAATTGTGTAATTAAAGCATAATTAGAGTTGAATTAATTAAACGTAAAACAAATTAGCTTGAAGCCCTGCTGCCACCGCTGACCTGCAGTCATATTTCATATTCACCGCACATACATAAACCTTCACATCTTCTGTGTAATTACAATGTCTTCAAGAATATTGAATCGGTTTATTTGCTGGTTCCCATCAGTGGTCGATCATTTGGAGTATTCAAGTGTTTTATTTTTTTCTGCATCCATATTAGTTCATACAAGACTCCTGATTGGGAAAAACTGGTTTTCAGCATTAAGTGTGTGCATCATCTAGGCCTGTGTGATAAAACGGTATCGGTATTCATCGACTGTACACCTTCATCGATAATGATAGAAAAAATGCTCGATATAGGCACGTGCTGTGAGTGACAAGCAGACATGATGACGATGCAAGTGAATGTTTTGTTCGTCTATCCAGTTGAACCCACGAGATGCACCGCTGCTGCGTTTTCATTCAACATATGCGATAAATATAGAGAAGCTCAATGTGGAGAAGATCTCGGTCCGGTTAAAACCCAAACCAAGCCATTCACACAGAATGCATGTTCTGTGCAGACAGCTATGACTGCTGTACTCGCGTCTCACACGAGAGATGTATAGAAAGTAGGGGTGTGACGAGACACTTATCCCACGAGACGAGACACGAGACTGGGTTCACGAGAACGAGACAAGATTTTTAGACTTTAAAAAAATAAAAAATACTCAATGATGAAATATATAGGGAAAAATAGTCTTTATTCAACTGAAAAACGAAATGAAAAAAATGTAGGTGCATTTTGAAATCAACTTATACTTTCTTTTTTTTAATGAATTATATGCAGTAATAAACAACGTAAACTAGAGATGCACGATTCTGGATAAATTGAGAATCAGTTTTTTTTTAATAAATTGGAGATCACGATTCTCTCACAAAATAACGTAATTTACTAGTGGTTCTGACAAAATGTTCATTGCTTAAGTCTTTTAAAAGTGTGTATATATATATATATATATATATTAATTTTTATATAATGCTTTCCTGTAGCTCAAATAGTAGAGCATGGCACTAGCAACGCCAAGATCATGGGTTCGATTCCCAGGGAAAGCAAGAGCTGATAAAATGTAGAAATTGTAACGTTAACTTGAATGCAATGCAAGTCGCTTTAAAATTGCTCTGTTTTAAAAAAGGTTATTAAAAATGTCAGTAATTGTCGATACCGAACAATATGAAACATTATGGCCCGGTTTCACAGACTAAGCCAGGATTAGGCTATAGTTCATTTAGGACATTTAAGTCATTTTTATAAACATGCTTAGAAATAAACATTACTGGGGTGTATTTTGAGACGACACAAAGGCACTATGTTTTAAGATCAGTCAGTGCAAGTTTATTTCAGTTGAAACGGCTCAGATTTACATTTTAGTCTAGGACTAGACTTAAGCCTTGTCTGGGAAACCGGGGGTAAATCTTAGAATATTTATTTTATTTTTTTGCTATAACGCCCAGCCCTAACATCATCCTCTTTCCAATTCTTAAGGTCTCTGCACACTGAGTCCGAAATTTTCGCATGCGTCACGCACAGAGACCTTGCACACTGAGTCCGATGCGTATTAATTCATCCGTTGCAAAAAGTTAGCCTACTAAATGGTGTCTTCAAGCATTGAGGATGATTTTGTTGTCCTTGCTTCTTAAAAAAAAAAAAGGAAATATTGTGTCCATCCAATCCTGAGATATAGAGAGGACGGAGAGTTCCTCCTTATTAAGGAGCAGCGGGATTATCACGAGACATTCAAAGTTTACTTCAGGATGACAGTGTCTCAGTTTGATGCTAGCCATACTAGAGCCACATATTAAAAAGAAGACCACCAATTTCTGTGAACTCCGTGTGCAAGGATCTATATACAGTGCTTTGTGCTGCCAGACGAAGTGGATGAACTTGACAGTCGTCATTCTGGATTTTGGCGTCCGCTTGTACGGTGGCTCTGAACGGTCAAAACGCCTCTCAAAATGCTTGCTACGGATGCGAAAAACGGAAAAAATCGAACCCGATCCGAATTTTTTTGACAGACAAAAATTTTGGAGGCAGTGTGTAAACGTGATTGAAAACGCGAGGTCGTATTTATTTTTCAACGTGCGAAAATTTCGGACTCGGTGTGCAATGACCTTAACATTGTAATAAATTCACCTAGAATGCAAGTACAATATAGGGATGTTTTCTCTGCGCACTTCTTTTCATTTGTGGTGCTCTCTCAGAAGGTAGCAGCCTATGTAGGCGGTAGACAGGTTTTAAGGCATCTTACAGACCTTTACTTCTGTGTGCTTTGTTCTTCACGTTACCTTCTCCTCTCTTTTTCTTTCCTTCCTCACTCGATCATGTCCCTTCTCTGGCATGCAGCTATGAGTCGTCAGACGAGGTTTTGCCCCACACGCCGCGGCTCACTCATTTCCCCACCGTGTCTGGCTCTCCGGCTAGTCTGGCTAACTCCATGTCGACCCCCCGCCGCCGCCGGCACACACCCTCCGACATGTAACGACTGAATTCTGCTTTCCCATTACTGTCTGCTCCCGCCTGTGCAGGTATCACCCTTGATGATTGATTCCTGTCAGCATCCTCACACAATTCAGGGTCATTTCACCATGAGCGTCATTGTGTTATCCTCCTAGCTGACCTCTCTTACTGTGTCATGCATGTTGCTTCTTGATGATGCTCTGCCTCCAGTGGCTTCTCAATGACAGCAACGCAAGACTGTTCCATCTAGAGATGCATCGATCCGATACTCAGTATCGGTATCGGCTCCGATACGGTTGTTTTCTGCGGATCGGTGAGACGAGACCGATCCAAATCCGATATTGTGCGTATACTATTGTTATTGTTGAGCCCCACGAAAGCACAAAAACATTATAAAGCACCATAAAGTGCTTGTGCACTATATTTCAAGTGTACTGAAGCTGTTCCATAGTTTAATCTGAGGTACAGATTCATATTAACCCTTGTGCATCAATAAAAAAAAGTTACACTTAGTTACACAAAAATGTCCATGTCAAAAAAACGGTCATAAAAATGTGAAGCTTGGGAGCACAGACTTAAGTTTGGTCTCATTTTAAAGACCCACGGCAGATTATTGTTGAAGTAAAAAAGTTTAAAAAGTGAAACCAAAAAAGTTATACAGGTTTAAGTTTATGAAAATGATTTATAAAGAATATTTTATATATGAAACATGTTGAACTCTAAACATTTACATTTATGCATTTAGCAGACGCTTTTATCCAAAGCGACTTACATTGCATTCAAGTTACAGTTTTACATTTTATCAGCTCTTGCTTTCCCTGGGAAACAATTTAATGCGCTGCATTATTTTGCTCGTTGCACCCTCCTGTGACTTCAGGAGACAAATTAAGACTTTAATCTGCATATAAAAATCTATAAATCTATAAAAATATATAAACCTGCTAGAAAATCAAAGCCATAAATCTAAACAAGTTGTGTTCCAAATTTGAGGTTGATATCTCAAAAAATGAGCTTTCAGTAAGATATTGTTTGGGTGCAGTACCACATTTCCTCCATTAGATGCAGCAAAACTCTGCTGGAGCTCACAGTGCTTGATTTATGATTTACAGTAGCGTTCATCTCTCTCAAATATTACAAGAACACATACAATTTTTTTTATGACACACACACACACACTGACATCCATACCAACACACACAATTATAGCTGCATTATTTATCCAATTGTCTCTATAATATACAGAAGCAGAAAACAGGTCTAAAGCGAGTATTTGCTTTATAGACCAAATCTGAAAAAATAGCATCATCTGGTAAAAAATAGTAAAAATTAAATTTTGAAGCCTTGCCAACAGAATGAAACCCTATTAACAAAAATTGCATCATTTTACAGTTAAACGGCGCTGAGATAAAAAATAGCCGTTTTAATGGGTTTCAATGAGGACATTTTTGTTCGTTTTTTGTACCTAGTGTAAAATAAATGTATTAAAGGAAATGAGGCTGGAATATTAAAGTTCCAATAAAAATACACACCTGAGCTACAATTTATGCAGTTAGCATTAACACAGGCAAAATTATCAAAAACAAACAAAACTAAAATGGACAATGTCCATAAGGGTGCACAAGGGTTAGTCAATAAATTCAAGTTCATAAACACTTCTCCCTTCTTCATCTGTCGTCCTCCATTCAGCATCAAGCTGTGTGTTGTGTTCAGTTACTACAGTCAAAACGATGAAACTCTCTTCAAGAGCACAGTAACTGAGGTTTAAACCCGTTAAAAGAAAAGTCTCAACGCACAGATTTAATACACTACGCATCAGTATCTCTTCCCTTCGTGCTGAGCGTTTCTATGCGGACTCGAGCGCTTTGTATTGCCTTTCGTATTATAATAATTTTCTGCACAATGAAAGATTATTAATAGTCTTTCTTATTCTGTCCTATCTATCATATGTCGCTGCCTTCATTACTGTGCTATGCATTTAAAAGAAATGTTTTTTAATTTTATAGTATATATTTATATATAAATGTATTTACTTGTTTTTTCATGAATGCATTTTACAAAACAAGCAGCAATATGTAACATCTCACCAGATATAGTCCTACACTTATTCACTTTTATTTGTAAATAAAAATGTTTCACAAGATTTTATTAAATTATTGTGCACCCGAGTATCTTTTGCTGCTGAATTATTCACTAACCTAGTTTATAAGTGTTTTTGTCATAGATTATGATTTTTTTCATTAAAATGAAGTTGTCTGTATGAATGTCTGAATGTAGATTGTGTTTAACACACAAAATCGTGACGAGCAGGTCAACACACAGTAGTATACTGCCGTGCAAAGTCAAAAGACCGTAACTTTGATTTGTCGAAAATGAGTTATTGATATTTTTGGGACATTCAAGACATCCTTTATCATGAACATAGGTATCTTGAGTCAATTTCATTGTTTTTCCGAGAAAATAATGAGTGGTCTCAACCGTAACTTCAAAAAGCCCCGGAGAAACCAAGGCAGAACACCGTATAACACCAGTTACCGCTCTTTCACTTTGTTTGGATTGAGTTACGCCGTTCTGACTTTGATTAACTGTGCGTCAAAATGAAGTTACGGTTACGGCTTGGAGTTATACAGTGTTCTGTCTTTTTTAACGGTCCATTAAAGTCTTAATTACGGTGTAGACAAACGAATTAGATCGCGATCTGCCAAACAGCTCCATATAACAAAGCACTGTAAAGACTAGACACCTTGGCAGCAATACATATAATCGTGAATAACCTTTTAAAGATTTTTGTAATGCAGATTAATGGATTTAATTTTGTAATGGATTTAGTTTGCAATTAAATCCATATCCTACCTTTTCTTGTAAACCGATAAAATCACGCAGAACGTCATCGGAGATGTTTAATCCACGCATTTCTGAGCATTATTCCTGCTTGCTGGCGTTCACATCAATCCACAATTCATTACTTTAGGTTAAGCTATTTAATTCAAGTCAATATAAGCAATTATGCTATGTCTAGCATTATTTTACGTTACTTAGCATAGCAAATAAATTGGTTGCAAAACAGTATCCACTCACATGTTTAACTTTTAGTCTATTATTATTATAATAATTTTTTTATCGTAATAAGCAGTCACATTACTATATGCAATAGCCTATATGAGAGAGCCCATGATCTAGGTTTTATACAGGTGTTACTATAATGATTTTGTAAATGGTGATCAGCAACAAAATATTGATAATGTGGAAGTTATTGTCTTTTGCCTTGGTGTGACTTCTCACTTTTTGCAGACAATGCAAAGGCAGAGTACAGTAACTTTAAAAACTTGAGTTCAAACTTGATTTTTGCCCCTTTTTTGATGTAGATAATTTTCATTACTAAAACATCTAATTGCCAAATTTCCAGTGTCCTACCTAGAATTAATTTAAATAAACTTTAAAGTCATTTTTCTCAGTTTCACACTCTAGCGAGTTAAGGTCTTTTGCTTTTGTAGGGCAGTATAGAAATTCTACATTGATAAAACAAAACTGCGCTGGTATCGGATCGGTATCGGTATCGGCAGATACTCAGAATTTTCGGGATCGGATCGGTTCTGAAAAAATGGTATCGTTGCATCCCTAGTTCCATCCGTTGACTGATCATAAGCTTTTTGATTTCGAGTAATATAGTCGAGCTGCATTGTTTATAGGGTTGCATCTGGGGATTATTGTACATTTATGATCCCAGGAGCCATGTTTGCAGAATATGAAATCATTTGACTGTAGTTCTGTCTTCAGTGAGCACTGAGCTTTGTCTGATTCTCGCCCTGCCTCGTGGCTTTCCTCGTCATCCGCGTCCATCGAATCCACTTCAGCAGACATGCATTTATCTAAAAACACACGTCACATGAAATACAGGGACAGAGCAGCCCAGCAGCTTTCTCTATTTATCCATATGTGTTAATGCTGATTCCTCCCGATCACGCTTGACTTGTTTCTCATGTCTCCTGCAGATACGAAGAGGCTTCACCGGAGGAGGCGTCATCCAAAGACGAAATAACAGAATCTGATAAAGACAAATAAAAGTGTGGGTTGAGCCCTTAGTGATGTGGTCATGTTCAGAGTCACATGTTCTGTACTTTTGAGCTTTATTTTAATGAACAGCTTGCTCAGTGCCTGTGTATCCTCCTCGTTACTTTCCTTCATTGCCTTCAACATTTGATTTGCTTTCAAAGTTTTTATTTGTTATTATTATTATTATTATTATGATACAGTATTTGAACTGGGTAGAAGTTAGGCTTTCTGAATGTAATGTCAGATTGCTATACAGATTTATTAAAAATCTGATGTCACAAGTCCTGTGTAGCTGGTTTCTGTTATTGATTTCACTCCAGGATCTCATAAGAGATTCAGTTTGTGAAACATAAGTAATTGTCCATCTTTTATTACATGAAGGGACAAAAGCATTCGGGATGAAATATTTTACTTTATGCAAGTGTGGGACCAAAAATCTCCCTGTAACGCGATGGCAGTGTTTACATGTGATGTTTTTCTGATGTAGTTTAGTTTTCTATGCCATATTGTGTCCTGATCATATTTGTTTGCACACGTCATGCTTAGCTTGGTAAGCATTATTTTACAGTCTCCTCTTGTGTAATCTTTCTTTTCTCAATGTAAAAGTGTAAAAGTTTAAGCTTACGTGAGGAGCATTTCTTTCTCAGTTTAACTTTTTATTTGCATTAAACCGTGGTGTTTACCGCTGTAGAAAAGCATATAACCAGTGTGTGCTTGACTATATTTTGCATACTGAAAAACATATACTTCACACGTTAATGTGTATTATATATTTTACAGGCCATCATGCAGAGAGAGAAGACAGGCAGGGTTCTGTTAACTATTGTAATATGAGATATTTTTGGATTAACGTTGGATTAACGCTACATTGAATGAGTAAACGGCAGTGATGCAATGCTTGTGTTGATAAACAAGCCTAGAACATCATGCACTTTCTCAACTAATCCACAACTAACTAAATGCCCCCATTGCAAATATGATTGACGGATAAATAAGAATTTAAAAAGTCAAGTTTGTTTAAAAACCAGAATAAATGTGAACTCTAACCAGGGTCTAGATTAGAAATGAAACAAGTTATTAGTCAAGTCACCTTTATTTATACAGCGCTGTTAACAATAAAGATTGTGTCAAAGCAGCTTTACAGTATCAAATAGTGTGTCAGTAAGGACAATAAACACTCATTTTTCAGTTAAAGGATTAGTTCACTTTCAAATTAAAATTTCCTTATAATTTACTCACCCACATGTCATCCAAGATGTTTATGTATTTCTTTTTTCAGTCGAAAAGAAATTAAGGTTTTTGATGAAAACATTCCAGGATTTTTCTCCATATAGTGAACTTCAATGGAGTCCAAACGGTTGAAGGTTAAAACGACAGTTTCAGAGCAGCTTCAAAGAGCTATAAACCATACCAGATGATGAATAAGAGTTATCTAGCCAAACCATCGCTCATTAAAAAAATAAAAATGTATATGCTTTATAAACACAAATGCTGGCCTGTTCTGCGATGCACGTTCATGACTTCACATAATACGTAATAACGTTGAAAAGGTCACGCTTGACGTAAGCTCCATCTCATCTCCCCAACGTTCAAAATCGTCCGACATCATTGTTTTACCTTTTAACTCACTTTTTTGTAAACGTCGTTTGACTTGTTCAACTTGTAAACACTGACTCGGTACTTCCGTCTACGTCAAGCGAGACCTTTTCAACGTTATGAATGAATGAATGAATGAATGAACGTGCATCTCACACTCAGACACTCACACAGACACAGACACTCACACACACAGACACAGACACTCACACAGACTCTCACACAGACACAGACACACACACTCACAGACACACACACTCACACAGACAGACACACACACTCACAGACACTCACACAAACACACACACTCACACAGACACTCACACACACAGACACACAAACTCACAGACACACACACACACACTGACAGACACACACACTCACTCACTCACTCACACAGACACACACACACACACACACACAGACACACACACACACACAAAGACACACACACACACACACACACACACACACAGACACCCACACACAAAGACACAAACACACACTCACACACACACACACACACACACACACACAGACACACCCACACACACACAGACACACACTCACACAAACACACACTCACACAGACACAAACACACACAGACACTCACACACTCACACAGACACTCACACAGACACAAACACACACTCACACAGACACTCACACACACTCACACAGACACAGACACACACTCACACAGACACTCACACACTCACACAGACACAAACACACACTCAGACACTCACACACTCACACAGACACTCACACACACTCAGACACTCACACACTCACACAGACACAAACACACACTCACACAGACACTCACACAGACACAGACACACACACACACACTGACAGACACACACACACTGACTGACAGACACACACACACACACACACTGACAGACACACACACTCACTCACTCACTCACACAGACACACACTGACAGACACACTCACTCACTCACTCACACAGACACTCACACACTCACTCACAGACACTCACACAGACACTCACACAGACAAAGACACACACACACACACAGACAAAGACACACACACACACACTATATATATATTATATATGTGTGTGTGTGTGTGTTTATTTATTATGACTTCGTTTTTGGTTTATTGATGTGCTGTGTTAATCTAAAAAAATACAATTAACATTAGCTATAGCCTAATAAATACACTTTGT
>CM049862.1:25000-72500 GCA_027422415.1 Schizothorax lantsangensis | reverse complement strand
ACTGATGCTAAGTGTCAGTAGATAAATAGTGTAGATTAATGTACAATGTTTTATAATAATATTTTTTTCTATTTAGTGTCCATTTCATTAATTTAACATATTTAATATTGGGGCATCCAAGTTATTTGACATTTGTACATAAAAAAAAAAGTAACGCAGTTACTATTTGTGAGAAGTAACTAGTAACTATAACTAATTACTTTTTTAAAGTAACGTGCCCAACACTGCCCATTACATAAAAAAAGTGCAAATACAGTCATGTACAAATTGTGTATACAGTTAATACAGTCGTGTAAGCAATGCCTTTTTGAAGATCAGTTTAAATATAAAAGTACTCACATCACTTGTGTTGTTTTTTGTGGCAGAGGACCAACAATAAAATCAAGACAGAAATTGTAGAGGCTGTTTATGGGAAGTTCACCTTCTCTTCACTTATACTCGGGGAATCTCCATTTATATAGTTCAGGTGCTGATGCTTCAGGGAGGAGCTAATGTTTTTTTTACTGGAACTGACTGAAGTAGACAAAGAGAAGACAAGAGGATCGAAATAGCAAGAAGAAGAAGAAGAAATATGCAAGGATTACAATGAAAGATAACACAAAATGCCAAGCAGACAGTTTCATGCACTAAACGCACTGAAAGAGAGAGTAGCATGCAATTGCAAAAACTAAATGTAAATAAACAAATAAAAATACAGATAGAGAGATAACACTAGGACATTATTGTCTCCTTTCCAGGAATGGGCTCCAACCTTTAGAGAAAAGTTCTGGCTTCTGCTTCTCTGTGAATGTGAAATTTTACATTGTAAAGGCATGAAAAAAATCTTAAGCCTAATAGCCATAAATAGGAGGGACTGCTGACTTCCAGTTAATAAGTTGTCCCTATGGCGTTATTTTACTGCCAAATGTGGAGAGCGCGAAAGTAGATTAAGTTCTGTCTTAAATCAGAAGATATATATATATATTTATTTCATCCCAAGTACACAATACATGTAGGCCACATGAACTTTAAGAATCATATACTTTTTGTTTGTTTGTTTAGATAAATCGCTCAGAGGGGTTTGACCAAACAATTAGACAAACTAGTTTCATTTTTTTTTATATATAAATCATCCAAGCACCCGATTCCTAGCCATTTCTAATATACATTTGATATGACTAAATATTATTAAATTGTAGAGAAATTCCAGGATTAGTTCCCTCTTCACGTAGGCCTAGTATTTTCATCGGGTCAGTTTTAGAAAAATCTGATTGGTTGATAAGTTGTTTAATCCAGGTGTGAAAATAATTAATATCTAGCAGAGCACGGAGAGATGTGCGAGTGCACAGGACAAAGTTTGAGCATGCACACGCACACTTGAGCGAGAGGAGAAACACGTTTTAAGTGCGCGCACTCTCTCTGCGCGAGAGCAGCGTGTATCCGTGAGGCGCGTACGGTTTTGTGCGAGAGCAAAGGACATCCGCGTGCGAGCGGGGCATTATATTAATCTACTTTCGCGCTACAAAAATGCGCTCTCGACATTTGGCAGTAAAATAACGCCATAGTTGTCTAGCCAGTAAAGTCAGCCAGCGAGGTGGTTCGTTTCCAGTGTCGGGGGAAAGTTACTTTTAAAAGTAATGCATTACAATATTGCGCTACTCCCTAAAAAATAACTAATTACGTTACTTAGTAGCTTTTTATGGAAAGTAATGAGTTATGTTACTTTTAGGTTAATTTTTAAATCTGGGCAGGGCTTGTTTGCTTGGTTTTAATATAAAAAGTTCTATTTTTTGGCAAATGTAAAGCTCTTTCACAACAAAAGTGAAATGAATACGCCTCAGGCTGAAGAGAAAGTGAATTCATGTCTGTACAATAGAATTCAAAAGAAGTAAGTTCAACACACTTCAGCAATAAAAAAAGAAGCACAAATGTTTATCTGGAGTATTTTTTGCTTATTAGTATGGTTGAATTAGATCATTGAGGTCAGCAGCAAAGACATTGGTTAATAAAATGGGATTAAATACATAAAGCACATTTTTGTTATTTAACATTTAATTATTGCACGTTCACGTCATATTCTGAGTTGCATTTCACTGTTTATTCATTTTGAGTAATCAGTTTTTTTTTTGTTTTTGTTTTTTGCGAGTGAGATAAATTAATGCATGTTCGTATTTATTCTACTACAGTAACATCTTACTCCAGATTTCTCTCAACATGGAGACAGGAGAGCTGTCAATCAATAAATGGGAAAAAAAGTAACTCAGATATTTTCTCGTAAATTAAAAAGCAATGCATTACTTTACTAGAAAAATAAAGTAATCTGATTACGTAACTCATCACTTGTAATGCGTTACCCCCCAACACTGTTTGTTTCTGGCAGAATACCAAACAATGCTGTTAAGGGTCTATTGGTATAGATTTGACATTTAATGCATCTGTTAGTGTGTGTTGAATGAAACATATCTTCATAAGTCCCTGGCATGACTGGACTGATATACATAATCATTGTTGCTAAAAGTGCTATTAATTTCTTTAGGTGTAGCATTTTTAAAATACTGTATATAAACAAATTATTATGACATGTAATGCTATAAATATATAAGACATTAAAAGATAAGCTTATTTGACACAAAAAGCATAGACTAATGTAACTCTCACACAGATTGTGTGTGATTTTGTCAGGCCTGTTGCATTGTTCAAGCTTCAGCTATGGGATATAATACATTACAATATACAGTGGCTTGGAATAAAAACTCTTAAAAAACTCTTTTGTGCTTTACAGTGTCATTGGCTGCTTTACGATAAAAGATGACAGTGAGTCATAAGTCAATGTTTCTATGAGCTCAAGTTTGTTCTGATGATTAGATCTGCAGGTGTCACACCTGAGCATTATTATTATTATTATTATTTGAAAACTGGCACCTGTCAGTCAATGAGTGTCATGCATGCGTAAATGATGTCTTCGGAAACAATTTGGAATGCAAAGACTTCAAAGTGAGTAGAACAATACAGTACTGCAGGAAGACTGCATCATTTCTAGTGTTGCATTAAGTATTGATAGTGACATTCGTCTTTCCAGTCTTTTTTTCTTTTTAAGAGCCAGGGCGTGAAAACTTTTTGAATTTGAAGATCAAGGTAAATTTAACTTAATTTGTCTCCTGGAAAACATGTAAGTATCTTCTGTAGCCTCTGAAGGGCAGTACTAAATGAAAAAATATAATATTTAGGCTAAACAAGAAAAATTTACTCATCTTCATTTTGTTCATAAGTATTCACACCCTGGCTCTTAATGCATGGTTTCTTCTTCTGGAGCATCAGTGAGTGTTTGAATCTTCTGTAATAACTGCATATGAGTCCCTCAGTTATCCTCAGTGTGAAAAGATGGATCTCAAAATCATACAGTCATTGTTGGAAAGGGTTCAAATACACAAAAATGCTGGAAAACCAAATAATTTGTGGGAGCTGAAGGATTTTTTGAAGAACAGCAGGTTGTTTAACTGTTCAGGACCAACAAGAGACTCATGAACAACTATCACTAAACACAAACACAGCTGTGGATAGGGTTGGGTATCGTTTGGTTTTTTTCGATAGTGCCAAATCGATACTTTTAAAACGGTGCCGGTGCCGAAACGGTGCCTGATACTTGTTATATATATACATACATACATACATACATACATACATACATACATACACACACATACTGTATATGGAACTAATGAAGCTCCAGGAAATCCTCAATGTGGACAAAGGCATTGTTATTCTGTAACTGAGTAAACAGAAGATATAAACGTTTTGAATGATAAAACAAATACATTAAACACTCAACTACGACAATATATAGTTTGTCTGTGTTATTCAAGCCATCTCTGGTATTTTCATAATAATTAAGTATATTTAAAATCCATTGCTAATCAATGCATTAGTAGCCTATGGAACATATTTTCTGCCTCATTCTGTGACAAGAAGCTATCAGATCACAAAAGGAAGCATTTAACTGGTGTTGTGGACTAAAAAGGTTATAATGTTCTATTTTGTTGGTTTAAACAGGTTTAAAAACGCGAATACAAGAGGATTTTAGCTTTAGGCATTTTAATTAAAGCTAGGGCTGGGCGGTATATAGAGTTTGTACGATATATCGATATATTCTTTATAATCAATACGTTATTATGAAGCAATACAGTTAATATTGATATACAGTAGTTTGATACGAGCGCATCTGATAAAATATCTAGGACACAGACTGAGCTGCTGCGGAGAAAGTGCATCATACAATTTGTTCTAAACATGTGACAAGCTTTATATGAAGGGCTATAAAAAAAAAACTCGTAAGATACAGTAGCCTATAGTTTATAGTTTCAGTTTAAAGCGGCTCGCGCTCACAGATGCTCTGACAGAAAGGCTGCGTGTGCCGCTGACAGAGACGCTGTTTAATGTGTTTGAGATGTGCTGTTTTCCGTAATGCATAACTTACATTTTCACAGGTATATTCTCCATCTGTAAATGTTAGAAAGCCATGGAAATATTTCCATTTTGCTGTCAGAAGTGCGTGAGCTTTTGCTTCGCGATTCTCTGCTAAACTTCACAGACTTGTTTTAGAATGAGCGCCGCCGTGCGCATGCGCGCCAAACAGACGGCGCGTAATGAAATAGGAGCGCAATAACTCTGACTAAAATATACATTTTGCTGAAATATTTGTAGTTGTAGCCTGTGATGCTTCTTACGTGCGTTTGAAACAAAACATCGATCGCTCATGCATGGCACCGAAATGAGGCACCGAAATCTGCGTTCTGATTCGGTTCTAGTACATACCGGTTACATAGGTACATATTGGTACCGGGTTTCGGTACCCAACCCTAACTGTGGATCATTCAGCTAACAACACAGTGTTACGAATCAAGGGTGTGTAAACTTTTGAACGTGGCCATTTTTATAAATTCAACTATTATTTTCTCTTGTGGACTATATGTAAACATCTTTTATGTGAAATATCTTATTCAGGTCAGTACTAAATAAACAATAACATGCATTTTGTATGATCCCTCTTATTTTGGTAAAATAATTAACATTTTGCAGACTCTGAAAGGTGTATGTAAAGTTTTGACTTCAACTGTATATAGCCTTTTTTCAGTCATTGTAAAGATTTGCATAGGTATTAAAATATATTAATATACTGTATTATCTTATTAAACTCCGGTTAGCAATGGATGGGCCTGAAAAACTCGAACTTAATAATTAGTAAGTCTGCTACAACACACATTATGAGTAAGACATAAAATATATAGCATAGTAAATTCACAAACCAACAGTGAAAACAACAAAATATCTACTTATTTGGATCAATAATGCAGAGCAATAGCAATGTATATTTACACTTGAATTTATTCAGTTAACAAAATAATTTCATTTAGCAAAAATGATTCTAATCTTCTAGAACAATGAATGAAAACAACTGGAACTATGACATTATTGAGAAAAATGACAATGTTGGATTTGCCTCATTTTTGAAGTTTGCAACATTGTTTCCTCTTTAGCTCTGTGAAGCTGCTTTGAAACAATTTCTATCGTTTAATGCAAATAAATGTGACTTGACTTGATTAACTGCGATGAGATGATGGTCACTAGTCGAATTGTTCATTCAGGTGGATCTAGCAGTGTCACGAATCCAGTCTGTGGCCTTCTGCCCGATAGCCACCAGAGGTCGCCTCTCCATCATATTGACTCTCTCACCACACAGCACATTGGACTGCATTTCCCATCATCCACTGCACCGACGACACACACACAGCTGATTACACTAATCACGCTCACACCTGAGAACTATCACACAATCAAACACTCTTTATAAGCCTTGGACTTTCTCTCTGTGAGCACCGAGTATTGTATTGCGTTTATCGCTCTCATAGCGATAGCTACTCTACAGTAGGGTTGGGTACCGAAACCCGGTACCAATATGGCACCGGTACCTATGTAACCGGTATGTACTAGAACCGAATCAGAACGCAGATTTCGGTGCCTCATTTCGGTGCCATGCATGAGCGATCGATTAAAATATTTGTCCTTTGTTTCTCCGAAACGCACGTAAGAAGCATCACAGGCTACAACTACAAATATTTCAGCAGTCAGAGTTATTGCGCTCCTATTTCATTACGCGCCGTCTGTTTGGCGCGCATGCGCACGGCGGCGCTCATTCTAAAACAAGTCTGTGAAGTTTAGCAGAGAATCGCGAAGCAAAAGCTCACGCACTTCTGACAGCAAAATGGAAATATTTCCATGGCTTTCTAACATTTACAGATGGAGAATATACCTGTGAAAATGTAAGTTATGCATTAGGGAAAACAGCACATCTCAAACACATTAAACAGCGTCTCTGTCAGCGGCACACGCAGCCTTTCTGTCAGAGCATCTGTGAGCGCGAGCCGCAACTGAAACTATAAACTATACTACTGTATCTTACAGCCCTTCATATAAAGCTTGTCACATGTTTAGAACAAATTGTATGATGCACTTTCTCCGCAGCAGCTCAGTCTGTGTCCTAGATATTTTATCAGATGCGCTCGTATCAAACTACTGTATATCAATATTAACTGTATTGCTTCACGTATTGATTATAAAGAATATATCGATATACGTACAAACTCTATATACAGCCCTAGCTTTAATTAAAATGCCTAAAGCTTGTATTCGCGTTTTTAAACCTGTTTACAAAATAGAACATTATAACCTTTTTAGTCCACAACACAGTTAAATGCTTCCTTTTGTGATCTGATAGCTTCTTGTCACAGAATGAGGCAGAAAATATGTTCATAGGCTACTAATGCATTGATTAGCAATGGATTTTAAATATACTTAATTATTATGAAAATACCAGAGATGGCTTGAATAACACAGACAAACTATATATTGTCGTAGTTGAGTGTTTTGGTTTTATCATTCAAAACTATATCTTCTGTTTACTCAGTTACAGGAATAACAATGCCTTTGTCCACATTGAGGATTTCCTGGAGCTTCATTAGTTCCATATGCAGTATGTGTGTGTATGTATGTATGTATGTATGTATGTATGTATGTATGTATGTATATATATAACGTATCGGTTCAGGCACCGTTTCGGCACCGGCACCGTTTTAAAAGTATCGATTTGGCACCGGTATACGCTACTCTACAGAGCCCAAGTCATAGTCTTGCTTTACCTTGTTTGTTCTCTTGTGTTTTGACTCCTGCCCATGTTCTCTGGATTTACCCTTTTGCCTTGCCCTTCGGACTCTGTTTGAACCTCGCTAGGATTATTGCTCTCGTACCTGGATTACCCCTTCTGTCAAGCCCCTTGGATATTGTACGCCGATCGCCGATCACGCCTGTTTACTTGAGTACTCTTCTGTCTTGCCCTCTATATACCTGTTTGCTGTTTGTTCGACCCTGCCTGTTATTGACCACGCCTAGAAATAAAAGCTTGCAAATGGATCCACTTGCCTCACGTCTTGTTCGCCCCGTTACAAGCAGCAACTTGTGCCATTTTCAGTTTCTATCCTAATAAACTGATAGCTTGTCTTTTGTTTTCTCAAGTCCATCAACAATGTTCCGTGACTGATTAATTAATGTCCTCATTTTAACAATGAATTTTCCAGCCTTTGTGTTCATCTCACTTTCATCTATTTCTTCATCTATGGGTGTTTCTGCTAGTTTGTCCATGTCATCGATCATCCTGGTATTTTCAGCTGAGATCATGTTAAACACAAAGCTGAACCCACCATACATTTCTGCTATTAAAATCATAGTTTCAGACATCTGTGCAGTCAGTTCAGCAATGTCTTCTATCCGTTTGGCATCTTGCTCTCCCAATATGCTCTCAGTACGCTCACGAATGCCTTTCATCTTTTCAGCCACAGGGGTGATTTTATCCTGAAATTCCTTCAGTTCAGATTCAATGCCTTTTCTTAATTGTGTCATCTGGCGCTTTTTCTCAGAGCTGCAGCTTACACTTATAAATCGAGCGCTTATGAATGTCCATATAGCAAAAGCAAGAACAACAACAACAGCAGCAAAAAAAGCCCCCAGAGTAAATGGCGCTAAAGCTAATCCTGCTAATATAGCAGCGCCTCCACCTATTCCCGCCCATCCTGCGATTCTAGATCCTTCAGCAGCATGTCTGCAACCATTTTCAAATGTTTTGATGATACGATGCAGTCTCTCGGTGCACTGCTGGAGCTGAGGGTGATCTCTCTCATAGAGTTCAATAAATTCATCTTTGAGACGAATAACTCCAGCTCTAGAGGAAAGAAAAATGAAGAGCTTATAATGATATTGTCAGTCCTGTGTCATGTGTGTCATGTGTTCCCGCCTCTTGTGTCCTTATTTGGTTTGTTTCCTGTCCTCGTCTAGTGTCATTATTAGTTTATTATATTCCAGCTGTGTGTAGTTAATTTGCCTTTGTATTTAAGTCCTGCCTTTTCAGTTAGTGTTTGTCTGGTCTACTCTCTGTGTGTGCGCATGCGTGCGTTAGGGTGACCAAAATGCGGGACAGTCCCGAAATTGGGAGCTTTGTCCCGCGTCCCACATTTCAATTATGTATTCTGTATTTTTTTTTTCATGCCAGAAATTGAAATACCAAAATAAGAAATACATTAAAACTGTGACTGGCATTTAAAAATCCATTTGCGCAGCCGTCATGTTCTAGCTGTGAAAATAACCAACCGACGCAGTCAGTACCGTTTCTAGGCATAGGCAAGCTAGGCGGTTGCCTAGGGCGCCACCAGCTGAAGGGGGCGCCAATGAGCACACGTACTGCCACTACATTTTTAACAGGGTTGTGATCAAGAGTGGCAAGGACACCCTGAAATACGATTGCCGCCCCCACTGGATCCCGCAACATCATTGGGCTAGAGTACTGTCATTCTGACGATGCCTGTATGCCATTGGATCAGAGCGCTGTCAATTGCTGCCTCTGATTGTTGCATGCAAAGTTTGCCTTTGGATTTGGAGCGCTCAACAATGCCATTAGATCAATGGGTTCTGTCAATGTTTTGGCAAGGTAAGGCTTTTTTTGCAATGCAAATTCAAAGGCCAATTTAAAATATTGGTACATAAAAAGTGCACAAAATGAGTATTTTGTTTAGGCAGTATTTGTGGCAGTCGAGAAATCATGTTTCATGTGAAACTGGTCTAAAAGGTGTGCGTTTTTGCGCCAATGCATTGTTAAAAGTTCAGTGTGTCTTGTAATATTCCCATATAAAACTTTTACAGCCAATTAAAAATATTGGTGTAGTAAAATTCGCTAATTCACAAGATCAATACATACTTTATTAAACCGCTTTATCAAATTTAATGCATCCTTATACGGAAGTGTCGAAATGCTGAATCAATTAATTAGCTTCCAAAATAAATTAATAATTCGCTTCCAACAGCGCTTAAAGGGAGCAGCGTCTTTTAAAGGGGAAGTTCACGCATCAATGAGTAATAAAAGAACAAGTAGCTGCATTCTGATTACTTTTATGTCACCGATCAGGCTTTTATAGGATGTAGTTTGGGGTAATAAAGGGGTTTATTGGTTTGACTGAAATAATAATGCAATAACTGACACAACATCAACAAAACAATTGAACAAAAAACAGATAAAGTCAAAAAGTAGCCATGCATTGGTAATATCTAAACATGTATCCAAATCCAAATGTAATAAAATTAATTTATGTGTTATGACGATTTCTTAGCAACTAGGGATTGTTACAGAGTTGGATGGGCGGGGGGTGCTAATAGGGATTTCACCTAGGGCGTCCAATTGGCTAGAAACGGCCCTGGACGCAGTGGTAGAGAGGGGTTTTTCCACTGATGACGACTGCGTGGACGGCGCAAAGGATGTGCGGACCTCATCAAGTGCTCGAGCACCACCGACGGAAATGGTCGAGCACACACGGAAAAACACGATATTCTCCTTTCATTTAAAAAAAAAGCTTGCACCTTTCAGACACGACTTTCTTCTCATTTTAATAGTTCGTTTGTGGTGGTTTCTATGGCTTTATTTTAATGACAAGTGTCCAGAGCGCATTATTGTAATGCGAGAGCGCAACAAATGTCTCCGCTCGCAGGATTCTCTTCACTCTCACACAACACAGATGCTCTCTCTCTCTCGATCAGACATTAGGCTTACGTGTGTGTGCTCAAACCTTATACTCTCTCCTGGATTTAATGTTGCCAGAAGAGCAACCGCGAGTGTGGGCAATGGGCATCCACCGGCAGAAACATAAATCGGCGCACAAGACAACGGATGTAATGTAAATCAGTATTTAAATGGCATAACAGTAGTAAATGTATCGGTCTCACACGTGTCCCGCATTGTCCCGCAAAATCATATCTACTGTCCCGCAACAGATCTATTGCCAGGTGGTCACCCTAGCGTGCGTGCGTGCGTGCGTGCGTGTGTCCCTGCGTGTGTGTGTCTCCCTGCATGTGTGTGTGTGTGTCTCCCTGCTGTGTGCACCATCACAGATATATTTTACTATTTGGAATTCAAATATTTTTATTAATGGTAACCATATTTGTTGATATGCAGCTGTTGCTTATTCTACTGCCTGTCCAAAAAATTTTTGTTGGGCCTAGCTTTGCATGACATTGTGCTTTCATTGTGTCACTGTTTCGACAACATTATGCAACACCACAGCATTTATTTCCATCAAGAGTTGCATTAATTTTTGGTCTTGTATTGACAATGAGAGTCGAAGCACTCTGTAGAGATCAGGACTCTGTGGTGGCCAAATCATACATGAAAATGATTCCTTATGCTTTGCATCCAATAAATTTGGATTTTAATATTTGGATAAATTTCGTTTTCTCACATTTTTTCAGGAGGTTCATCCATGCTTTTGCGCCGGTGGTGATGAACGGATGATGTTGTTGCTGCTGCAATTAAATAACACAAGTTGGATACATTATCAGTCTGCATCAGATTATCTAATAACTATAAACAAATGAAAGAATTAACATAGAGGGTCTTTTTCAAATAATAATAGATGTGCTTTTTACACCATTAACGCTGTTAATAATACAATTTGTAAAAAAAAAATATATATATATATAGAAATTAGACTTCTTGTGTAGTGTGCATGTTGGCAAAATTGCCAAAATTCAATGTGTGTTTCCGGCGGATCAAAGATTTAAATTAGTCACATAATAGAAAAAATGGTATCATTGCTGCTATTATTTCAGTCGAGTGCTGAATTTAGTTTAATGCATTCTCGTGATTCCTAACACTGTCTTATTTCACACCAAATTAATTTTTGAGAGTTAAAGGAACACTGCACTTTTTTTGGAAATAGGCTCATTTTATATCTCCCCAAGAGTTAAACAGTAGAGTTTTACCGTTTTTGAATCCATTCAGCCGATGTCTGGCGGTAGCACTTTTAGCGTAGCTTAGCATAGATCATTGAATCTGATTAGACCGTTAGCATCGCGCTCAAAAATGACCAAAGAGTTTCAATAATTTTCCTATTTAAAGCTCGACTCTTCTGTAGTTACATCGTGTACTAAGACCGACGGAAAATGAAATGTTGTGATTTTTGTGAAGTCATCGTTGCTGAAGGAGAAGAAACCTGAGGATCCTATGGCGAAACGGCCGCTTATATAGCCAGATGGCCCCGCCCATTCTGGTGGGATCTGGCGGGTTTCGTCGCCATAGGCTCGTGCAGCTCCGCTGCCGACCCATTGGTTAATTTTTTACTCACTACACGAACCAATAGTCGTGCAGTTTCACTGCGTGATTGAATAAGACTTCAGTTCAGGAGAAAAAAGGCTTTTTCCCATATGCGTCTTTATCAAGACGCAGTACGAGTGGAGTATCGACAGGGAACTATACTCTCATTCCGGCGTAATAATCAAGAAACTTTGCTGCCGTACCATGTGTGCAATGATATTACGCAGCGCCTGAAAGTAGTCCCCAGCTAGGTAACTAGTTATGATATAGGTGGGGACTACTTTCAGGCGAAAATTATCTGAACTCTTTGGTCATTTTTGAGCGCGATGCTAACGGTTTAATCCGATTCAACGATCTATGCTAAGCTACGCTAAAAGTGCTACCGCCAGACATCGGCTGAATGGATTCAAAAACGGTAAAACTCAACTGTTTAACTCTTGGAGAGATATAAAATGAGCTTATTTCCAAAAATAGTGGAGTGTTCCTTTAAATACCTTAAATGATGTCATAATGGTATAATTATTTTCTCAGATGTATCTATTCATCTGTTCTACTTTTTTCATATTGTGTATTCAGATTTGTTGCATTTACACATTTTTACCTTTCACACGATTGTCAAATTGGTTAATTTTTTTCCCAGTGAAATCCATCACAAGATGTAATGCCCCCTTGTTTTTCAGCTCTTCTCCCGTTTTCCTCAGATCCTCCAGGTTCTTCATCCGTTCTTGTTCTCCCTCCTCCTTCAGTCGGGGAATCAAGAAATCCAGATGTTGAAGAGTGAAAGCGCTGTCTGCTTTTAATGCAATTTCGGACAGACTCACGATGATCATATAAGCTTCCTGAAGCAGTTTGGACTGTTCATTTTTAATATTCTCCAGATCACGGATCAGATTTTTTTCTGTTTCTGTTTTATTCTCAATTTCTCTTGTATTTCGTTCATGCTCGTTTGCAATATTTTCATAGATTTTTTTATCAAAGCTGGTTTTAGGCTTTTCACCAGTGCGTTCATACTCCAGTTTAAGCTCATGAAATGTCATAATGACGGTTTTTGTCTTCACCACATATTTTTTATTCTCTCTGACATGTTCACTGTAATGACACTTTCCAGTACACACAGTGCAGTGGTTTTTTTTCATGACTTCACAGCTTGAGGGATCTTCCCAGCATTTCTTATGACAGTTTTCCTCACAGATGTTGCAGCAGGTTGGGTTTCTGCTCCACCACCATTCATCATCCGTGGGGACTTTTTCTTTGACAGCTGTTTTGACTGTAAACTGAAAGTTTTCACATGTCTCAATCTTGTCTCTTTGCTCTTTAATGGCTTCCTGAATCTCAGTCAGTTCTTTCATCTTTAACTCCCTCTCAGTGATTTGCTCCTTCAGATTAGAGACACAGGTCTCAAGTTGTCTTCTCTCTTTCTGAACATCTAATGTCATCTGAACACTTCTTCTGGTCTTTTCTTCCAGGAGTGTGAAGAACTCAGTCATGCTTCCTTCTCCCATTTCCCAGGCTGATTTCAAAACACTTTCACACAGCTTGTCTCTTTTATCTTTCTGCTGGTTGTTGAATAGAAAGTGAATAGGTTGTTTCTTCCCATCTCGTCTGCAGTGGATCTGGGCTTTCTTAATGACACTGAGAGCATTTGTTGGAGGTCCTCCATGTGACTGTGTGAACAGAAACACTATGTTGTTCTCTACATCTCTACCAAACAGAGACAGAACTGAGTGAAATATGTAAAGCTCTTTTCCAGAGAGTCGATTCTGAGACGCCTTCATCACAAAACACACTGCATCAATATAATGAATCCCATCCTCATCTGAAAATAATCTGCTCAGATACTCGGAAATCTCTCCGTCTTTCTCGTATCCTTCAGAGTGACCGTATCCTGGAGTGTCAATGATGGTCAGAGATGTTGGGTTTTCTTTAACAAACACCTCATAAACAGTGATCTCAGATGTCTGGGTTATTGGTTCCTCGATATCTTCTTCTGTGATTTGATAAAACTCTTCATCCTCAAACTTCACTCCCAGTAAGTAGTTGATCATGGTGTTGATGAGGGTAGTTTTCCCAGCGCCGGTTTCTCCCACCATCAGTATGACTTTGTTCTGCTTGTTTCTGTCTCTTCTTCCATATGTCCATCGTCTGATCTTTTTATCAGTCCCATCAATATATTTTCTTTCTGTGTTCAGTTGGTAAAGTGCCGGAGGACCAGGATTCAGGAGGGTGGCATCATGACATGATCTAAAATGAAGTGAATTGATTTAGCATCAACATGTTATGATCTCAATAAGCTATAAAATAGTCTGTAGGGACATATGATTTGCAGTGACAGGATCATGGTTGTTTATGACTATTAGTGTTGTTTCAGTCCTGGACATATTCAAAACAATATTGAATTAATATTTTAAGTGAACATATAATTATTGTTCATTTTGAAACACTGAATCATTTCTCTCTCTCTCTTTTTCTCAAAATCTCATGGTTTTCTCCTGCATACAATGTCCAACAAGTCAACCGCAATATGGTAAATAATCAGATTTTAGTTTAAACACCTAATTATTTTGATTGAGTAAATGAATAACAACAATCTCTTACGCCATTCTGGGAGGAACATCCTTGCTGTTTCGCCGGTGGGGCTGAATACTTGATGACATTGTTGCTGTGATTAAGAAAACAATACATTATCTGTTTGCATATATCAGATTATCACATTATACAACTATGAGCAAAATATTAAATTCTGAGGTTCTTCAATTATTTATTTAGCTCCCCATTCTACATTTAATTCAGTGTGCAGCCAGCAATCTCTTTGCTCTCAAAATAGAATTACCGATTTACTACCAATTAGATAACCAATGCAATTAAAAATTAATCAATGCTTATCATAAAAAAAACTTAAAGGGGTCATAAGATGTGATTTCAAGTGTTTCTTTCTCTTTGGAGTGTCACAAGCTGATTGTGCATAAATAAAATCCCTGAAGTTGCAAAGACTAAAGTCTCAAAACCAAAGAGATATTCTTTATCAAAGTTAAGACTCTGCCACGCCCTCCTAAAACACCTCATTCAAACACACCCCACATGTCTACGTCAGGATGTGGAAATATTTGCATAATGCAGCCCAAATGTTCACACAAAGAAAGAAGTAGTGTTGATGCAGGCAGTCATGACAGGGAGACTCTGTGTGTTTCTAGGCAAAAGCACTTTATTTGGCTTCTGAAAGTAGATGCAATTAGGAATCATTAATTACAACAGAACAGCAACGTATTTTATGGACGACCGTTTCGTGAACCTGGGAGAGGAGGTAATTCTGACTTTGCTGTGACAATCTGGCGCTTCTGAATCAGCGACTGTGTTTTGTTATTAGTTTAAGTATTTGCTATTGACTGCTCAAATGCAGAGTTTTGCACGTCGTGTGTGTGTGTGTGTGTGTATGTGTGTGTGTGTGTGTGTGTGTGTGTGTGTGTGTGTGTGTGTGTGTGTATGTGTGTGTGTGTGTGTGTGTGTGCGTGCGTGCGAGAGAGAGAGAGAGAGAGAGAGAGAGGGTCACATCACAGCGGGGTGTACAGCCCGTCAGAAATTGTCTCAATCGTGGCTTGTAACACATAAGAGCTTCATGTGTCTGTCACGTGACTCTGTTCCTCTCTCGGTCTAGAACTGATGGTAAAATTAAGGACATTATTAACTGTCTTTACTTTAATTTTGAAATCTGAAGCTCGCGATTATGGAAAGGGGCGTTACATTTCCGACACGGCTTGTGGTGGTCGGCCAATCACAATGCACCGTGCCAGTTGGCCAATCAGAGCAGACTGTGCTTGTCTGAAGGAGGGTCTTTGTAGAAAACGAAGCGTTTGAGAGAGGCGGGGCATAGAGGAACTACAGTAATGTACAGTATTTGAAAAATAATGTGTTTTTTTAATATTAAAGCATGTCAACATATTCTGTTACACCAAATACACAAAATAATGATCTTTAAAAAAGCATCATATGACCCCTTTAATTGCAGGTAAAATACTTTACTCTAAACATAAGAGTAAACATACATTTAATCTCACCTTGAATTAATCCATGTGTCCATCACACAGAAAACCTTCATAACTCATCAGTTATCTGCTAAACAGAGGATATTGTATTAGATGTATACATTTATTCATTACAGTGCTTTCTTAAATATGGCTCAAATACATTTTCGACATATTAGGCATACAAATAAAAGTGCATGTGCATATTTATTGAATATTTATTTGCAAATAAAATGATCACTTCTCAGCTAGAATTTTAGTCCTAGTATCTAATTACTTTATTTCCTACACACACATACAATTACGGCCTTGCATTTATTCAGAATAGGCCTACATGTATTTTTCTTGATTTATATGTAAACAACTGGATATTTAATTATATGTGTGTGAGAGGAATAATGGCCTGTCAAACGCGAAAAATATTACTAATAAAATACTGAATAACTTCACAGTAAAACACTGTAATGTCACCGAATTCAGTTCACACGTCACGGCTCTCCTGCTGGTTATACTACAAAAGTAATTATGAAAAGAATTGCTTTTGGATGATTTTTAATTATTATTTTTTTTACATTCAATAACTTCACTGTTATTGGAAATAATTGTTAATAACTTAACTGTAACACACTGTACTTTCATGAAATTCAGTTCACACATCACTGTTCACTTCACATAGTACAGTGTGTCACAATGAAGTTATTAACTGTTTTTCATGATTAATAAGTCATAAAAATATGTAAAAGCAATTATTATATTTTAACAAAATAAGTGTTGTAGTATAAGCAGCAGGAGCGCAGTGATGTGTGAACTGAATTTGGTGAAAGCACAGTGTGTTACAGTAAAATGATTAACTATTATGTCCAATAACAGTGATGTTATTGAATATAAAATAAAACATAAAAATATGCAAAAGCAATTATTTTCAAAATAAGTGTTGTAGTATAATCAGCAGGAGCGCAGTGATGTGTGAACTGAATTCAGTGAAATTAGTGTGTTACAGTGAAGTTATTAACTATTATGTCCAATAACAATGAAGTTAATTACTATTTTTCATAATAAAAAATCATAAAAAAATGTGTAAAAGCAATTATTTTCAAAATAAGTGTTGTAGTATAACCAGCAGGAGCGCAGTGATGTGTGAACTGAATTCGGTGACACTACAGTGTTTACTGTGAAGTTATTGAGTATTTTATTAGTAATATTGTTCGCATTTCGCACTTTGCAGACGGTCCCTTAGGACTTTGCGCATTGAGATCAATGTATTTTGTACAGAGCAGAGAAAAGCTTGTTTTGAGGAAAACACGCTTGTAGCTTGTTTACTACATCACTGTGAAAGAAAAGAGGCGTCATTTGTGTAATAAAAACGTTTTGCTCATGAGTTATTGATCCGGAAAAGTCGAATCTGTGAATATCTTTCCAACTTCACCGACTTTCGCGCGCAAACTACAGCCAAACGCTAGGGATGGGCGGATCGATCCTAAAGTATCGATACTTTCGATACTGATGTTGTATCGAAAGGATCGATCCTCACATAAAAATATCGATTCTAAAGTGCATTTTTTTTGTAACCACTAATTTTATTTATTAAGAAACTCGGTGCATAAAATAAGCTTCTAAATGGAAAAATAGACTATATTATAGAGCTGCACGATTAATCGTTAAAAGATCGCGATCTCGATTCAAATACCCACACGATCTAATTTCTGAATGACAACGATTCGCCCGTGTCTATTAAAACTTTGAAAAAATCACACCGGAACATTCAAATCTGCATTCTGCTGATCCAGAGAGCAGACAGTTAACATGTTTAGGTAAGAAAAAGCTTCACAGTCTTTTCAACTACACGGTATTATTTCTGTCTTACAGTCATTCATAGAAATACTGGGATAAAAGTTTATAGTTCGGCTACAAACATTGATGTCTATGGTAGCGATCAAAATAGAGCCACTCATCTTTTGAAAGCAGCTGGCGCTTCAAATAACGTTTGTGTCGATTGCATCATTTCTCCACTAGGTGGCGACAAGTGACTGTTAAAAAATGTATTTGTTATTGAATCATTCATTCGAGATTCGTTCAAAAACACTGATTCATCCATTAATGAAACAAGTGAGGTATGAGTGAGTCATTGAATCATTAATACAAACCAATTTTTCATCATTTTAATTCTAAAAGTTGGTGTATTAAATACACTATATTTTAAATACATATACCCCGGGTTTCACAGACAAGGCTTAAGCCTAGTCCTAGACAAAAATGTAAATCTGAGCTGTTTCAACTGAAAGAAACTCACATTGACTGATCTTAAAATATATCAGTGCCTTTGTTTTGTCTCAAGATGCACACCAGTGATGTTCTTTTCTAAGCATGTTTATAAAAATTGCTTAAATGTATGAATTGAACTATGATCTGGCTTAGTCTAAGACCCGTCTGTGAAACCTGGCCATACTGTATTATATATTAAAATGTTTAATAATTCATTTAAATTAAACACTTTTAATATTTTGTCACACATTACTTTGTTTAGTTCAGAATCGTGGGAGAATCGTGATCTCTATTTGAGAAAAAAAATCGTGATTCTCAATTTATCCAGAATCGTGCAGCTCTAATATATTAGCGAACAATTGTGTTGGATAGAGCTATTTCTCCTGCTCATCGGAACACACGCAAATGCTGAAAGACAGAACCAATCAATCACAGACAGCGTTCGCTGCTGACGCATGGCTCACAGTGTTTGTTCAAATAGAGCTGCGTTTCCCGAAAGCATCAAAATCATAAGTAGATCCTAAGAAACCATTGCCACATTATTACATTACATTACATATCATTATTACTATATATAAAATTAATTCTGAAAAATGCATCACGATTTCTACACAAATATGAAGCAGCAATAATAATCAGAAATGTTTCCTGAGCAGCAAATGATATTAGATTTATTTCTGAAGGATTATGTGACACTGAAGACTGGAATAATGATGCTGAAATTACAGCTTTGATCACAGATGCATTTAAAATTATATTTAAAAAATAGGCCTACATTAAAATAGAAAAAAAAATCATAATATTGCTGTTTTTACTGTATTTTTGTTCAAATAAGTGCAGCCTTGGTGAGAAAAATATTACAAAATCTTACTAACCCCAAACTTTTGTGTACATGTAGCCTAATATTTATTTTAAATAGGTAATTGTGTAAGTAAATTTAAACTGTTGTTAAAAGTTCAAATGTATTCTGTTATGTTCTGTAATTGCTGTTAATAAATCTGTCAGAAAATAAATATGCTAAAGTTTCACCTTTAGGAGTACAGCATTCTGGCAGCCTTTAAAAAAAATGAACCATGGTTTTATTACAGTAACCACAGTTTACCACAGTATTTGTAGTAAAACTGTAACCACAAATTTACCATTATGGCGCTTATAATAATAATACATTTTAGTACTTACTGTATGTAACACCATGTTTATTTTTCATGAGTGCACCTTTGTAACTTATCTATACCCTTAAAGCATGCATACTTGTATGCTACTAATATGCTCTCTTTTAGGGGTATAGGTTACTGCCCCAGTAAAGGGCTAAAATACAATTTTAGTATTTCATTTCTGACAGTGTAAACAAAAAAAGGCCTGTGAAATGTTTAAAAAAAACATGGCTTTAAAATCTAATATTAAGTGAGTATAATTACTGATAATATTCTTATATATTTAATAATTTAAAAGATCATTTTAGTTTACAGGTATCGGTATCGATATCGACGATACTGGGCTTGAAAATATCGGTATCGGATCGAAAATAAAATAAGAGGTATCGCCCATCCCTAACAAACGCACACGAGAAGTGATGACGTAATAACACAAGATCACGCTGATATTATTATGTCACGCTGATATAAGTCCTCCCCGAACACACAATAATTAACAAAGATGACTTGTTAACTACTTCTGCTGGGAAAATTTTATATACACAAATCTAAGCACTTGAAAGTGAAACCAACGTTTTGTGCACTTTATATTTCTTATAAGCCCTCAAAGTGATGAAAAAGAAAAATGCAATAAATCTTTTGTCCTTTATAGAAGAATATTATTTACAGGAAAAACCCTAGCCCCCTTTTATGTTTATATTAGTGCTGTCAATCCATTAAACAATTAAATCGCATGGACTGTGATTAATCATAATTAATCACAAATTTATAATACTAGGATTTACCTGTAAATGTGTTGAAATAAACAAACTAGTTTAAGGAAACATACCCTTTCACACCTCCACCAGATATGAGACATAATCCTTATTATTCTTTTATCATTATCAGTCTTTATACTGGCAATAAAACGTTTACCAAGCCACGTCGCTTCAATCCCAGAATACATTTACTCAACTATTATCAAAAGTATTTCTAGATAAATACAACAAAACATTTTCTTGCGACCTTACGTGAAGTATTATGACAAAACGCATTATGAAGAAGAATTGGACCTGTTCTGCAGGTGCATTAGAGCTAATATTAGCATCATGCTACATAAGACAATTTATGAGACTAATACACTTTTACTCAGAACTCACTTTAAACCACCATCGAGTGTTTATAATAACCTCCTTTAGCGATCACAATGAAATTTGGTCGTTTACTGTTGTGCTTTTTATAGCCTTTTATATCGCTGCACAAATTATCATTTCAGATGTATACAGAAAATCACATAGAAACCATATCCTATCGTAATCGTGTGTTTATTATCTTATCTATAGTGTCTGTTGTCATGTTTATTTCTGCTGTGTTGTATGCTGTGGCTGAAACTGTTTGTGATGTTAACCGCCTCTCCGTGGTTAAGTTGCCAGGTATGCATTCCAAGTATAATACACATTAGTAAAATTATCTATTTTAATTTTTATTTGTCTATATACACTTTGGGCGGCCGTGGTACATTATAAAAGTAGGCCAAAAAACCACAACCCATGGCTCTGTAATTTTTCCCGCCACTGTATTTTCAAAATAGCCCAGTTGTGCGTTACCCTGGCAACACTGGTTCCTGTACCCTCATCACACACTGATAGATAACCTTCCGCGCTGCGATGACGATTAATTTGCGTTAAAATATATTAAAGCGTTAAAATTTTTTTGATTAATCATAAGCGTTAACGTTGACACCCCTAGTTATATATATATATATATATATTACTGCAAATGCTGGTATTGATCCGATACAGAGTAAATACAGGGCCAGTATCGCCGATACCGATACCAATACCGATACTTGACATTTTAAAAAAAACATAAATTTAAATGACCAACAACGATTAAAAATATTAACAATAACTAATGTTGATATGACTAATATTATATTCACCTTAAAGCTACGTGGATATTAGGAGCCCAGAACATGAAAGCAATGCGCAGTTTCATGTTAAGTATTTTCCTCTCATAGAAAAGAGTTATAAAAATAATTAACGTGGCTTAATAAATTAAGTTATATACATAATATACAAGTTAGCAGGTGTGCCCAGAATATGTTTTCACATTATGAAATTAAGAAATAATTTTAAAAAGCTAAACTCAGTACACACCTTACAGTGATACTGTATAAAAAGGACAAATTCGGTATACAGGTATATACAATATGCACTATTTCTTTTGTAGCTCGGAGTTCTATCGTTCCATCGCTCACTGTATCCGCTCGCGCTCGGAGCCGCTGAGTCACGTGATGCATGACAACCAAACACAGCATAGCAGGGGAGGAGCAGCAATGTTTGCATACGAGACGTGAAAAGAGCGGAATATACACCCACAGACATGTCTACACTTTGTTGTATGCAGGGCCTGAAGTTAACTTTTTTGACCACCAGCCACTGTGGCAGGTGGATTTAAAAATCCACCTGCCACAGTAACATTTTACCAGCCTGTTTTTTTTGTTTTGTTTTTTTGCCTCATAAAGGTGAAAAATAGAAATCACACAAACATTATTCTTTAACGTTCCGAAACAGGAGTCGCATCTTCTCAAACTGCGCTGCTTTCATGGACGTCAGTGCCTTGACCGCAGCGGTCTCCTCCGGAAGCGCAGTCTTTGATATTTTGCAACTTATTGTGTGTAGGTGGCTTTTTGATGACTCGTGGTCCTTAATTGCTTCTAATTTTAAGTTTTTAGTCCCGATTACAAAAGGATTTGACTTCGCTTTCTCTGAGCCATACATACGGCAGTCACTGCAGTACATTTCGTCTGTACTGCGGTCATAAATCAGCCACTCACGAACCTTGCCGTTGTCGCCAATTGTCCACTTCGTATTAAAACGTCGTCTTTTACTTTTCTTTGACTCATCCTCATCTTTTTGTTGGTTGTTCGTTTCAGCTGGCCTCTTTACCCCAGTAATGTGCCGCCACATTTTGAGCTAAAATCCAACGAAATGGCGGACTTAAAAAAAAAAAATAACAACAGACGCAAAAAAACAACAACTAATGAATCACTCAATTCTCATTGGCTACCCGCCAATGTGGCAGGTAGATTGACAGTTTTACCCGCCAATTGCAAAATTCACCCATATTTGGCGCGTGGTCGGGTGTTAATTTCAGGCCCTGGTTGTATGTATTAAGCAATGTTATTAAGTGTATAGGAGAAAAAAATAACCTAAAGTATCGATCTTATCAGGCTAGTATACCAATACCAACGTTGGTATCGATACTATCGATCGATATTAGGATCGATACGCCCACCCCTACCGAGCGGGTCTCGAACCCGGGTTTCCGGCGCTCTTGCTGCGTCCCAATTCGCATACTATCCGTTCTAAATAGTATTCGAAAATAGAATTAGTGTGTCCCAAATCATAGTATGTTTAAAAAAGTATGCCAAAGATTCCCGGATGGTCTACTACTTCCGGTTAGAATTGTAAGTGCAGATCGATGCACGCTCTAACGGCGCTGTGGAGGAGCATTCGATTAGAACTACAAACACGCATAAAAACTGTTAAAAAACTACAAACATGACGGATATGCGCGACCAACGGACAGGTAGAGAAAGGGATTTGAGTGATAAATAATCAATGTCTAACCTGATTAAAAAATATTTATTTAATGTTATCCACATTATATTTCATCTGCAGCAACACTGAACTTTTATAATGACACATTTGGTGTTTAACTTTGAAATGCATCATTATTGAACACATGAGCAGAGTTCTCAGCATGAAAGACCCGCGATGTGCTTCTTTATTTCTCTCATATACGGTAGGAAATCAAATTAAACGAAATGTGGATGATGTTAACTGTGATAAGATGATTGACAGCAGTTTATACAGTTACAAGATGCTCGTAACTAAGCAACAGAGCTTCCGTTAAAGAGCAGCTATGACGAAGTAATCCCAAAGTGTGCCTACTATTCAATACTCAATTTATATACTCAAAAGTATGTACTTTTTCTTCACAAAAAGAGTACATACTTTTAGGGCATAGTATAAGTAGGCGGATTGGGACGCAGCATCTAACAAGGAGACTAAAGGCTGCAGCTAGTGCTTCTCTTGAGATCAGGGCAGTGAGGTTTACCTGCACAGCACCTACTCGCTGGCCTCCGTTATATATATATACACCTCATAGCTTCTTTGGAAGCTTCATCACTCCTCGTTCATCGCCTCCTCTCGTTGCAGTTAGAAAATTGAGATGTCCTTCAAGATGGCTGAAAACTTTGATCGATTTCCGGGTCACAGTCTCGAGTGTCTGGTTTCGTTTCGGCCAGTGCTGCAGCCGTGAATTTAATAAGAGGACTAATTCGCCTCCGGTTCCCTCGAAATGTATGATTGTGTTGCACAACGACGAATATTTCGCTACGTATTTCTTGTTAAACTCTGCCTACTTGTCTTGATAAACAAATAACACACTTTAATTAGAATAAAAAAAAAAATAGCCTATAGCTACCCGCACACTTTTAGTATAGGCTATTTTCGTGACTTTCGTAACAGATCATCAAAGATGGTGATTGTTAATGTTAAATTGTCCATGTGTGGATATATGTAGCCTATCATTTAACATTATTTACAGTTAAGAAGTGGTGGCGATGACCAGTGCCTGCACGTGCGTTACTTGCATTTGCAACTATATTACAGTTTACCGCAAATCGTACATTATAGTGCACACAAACACACGCATTCTCACGATTAACACCAGACTAACCTTGCTGCAGTCCTGATCAAAGCTCGTGTGTTCTGCATCTTAATGAGTGATTGCGATGAACCTGGAAGAGCTCCACAAGTCCAGCTTAACACAGATGAACTTTGTGCTTTAAAGTGAGACGCTAAAAATTAACATGTAACCAGTCTATTCAAGATAGTTTTAAATCATTTGCGTGACGGTAAACAAGGCGAAATTGTTTAAGCTAGGCAAACATTAAAGAGCACACTTTATATTGCTCCTCCCGTCTTTCTCTTCTCTTCGTCATTCACTCTTCCGCCGCAAAACAGGTTGAACCGGTGTTATGGATCAACTGGGGACGCGCGCGTGCACGCAAGTATGTTTACCTGGGTCACGTTCAGGTTCACACAACGTTTTGTTACGGTTTCCGGGTTGAATGACATGTTTCCTGGAAACGGTGTGCAACGGGGTTTGAGATATGTTTTCTCTTGTCTGGAGGGTGTGTCAGAAATGTCAGCCAATCAGCAGCAATGTATATAAACCACGCGGTCTTAAAGAGACAGTGCAAAATGAGTCCAAGTGAAGTCGTTTACATACGTGTCCGCTGCAGCTCGCAACAATTGAAGATATTAGAAGACATGTTTGTCGTAAGAGTTTTATAGTAACATAGCATATCAACATGATGATAATGATGAATTTGTAAATGTAATTAACTTCAAAATAAATTCACAAGAGCAAGTATATTGTTTGCACGTTTATTTACATTAAAGGCAAAATAACTGAAATAATAAGAGCACAAGTATAGATCTGGATCTAAATATCATGTAGTGATTGCAATGTCTTCTGGTCCATATCCTTTCCTTAGGAAGGTGTGCTAGACACTGATTAATGTAGCATAAAAATACTATTTATATATTTAGCTATTGTATTGTGGAGTGACACTTTCATAAACTTTTCTATGCTCCTCTGATTATATAATGGTAAATATTACAATATCATAGCACAACAACAGTGATCAGCAATAATGACAAGCCTAATACTCACAATAAAAATAATAAGGTCATATAGATCATAACACAGTCTCGGAGGTCTGAAATGTTTGTCTTTTCATCCTGAAATGGAGGCAAATGTTGGATCACAATAATTAGGAACCACAGTTTCCACAAATCCCTCATTCACTCGATTGGGATGTTATCTTTTATTCTGGATGGCAGTGACTGTAACATTGAGTGTATTTTGCAGTATTAAACACGTATTTATACCAATTTCATTAGTCTCTGAAAATTCTTCAAAAAGAACACAAAGAATGTCCTTCTCAGCTGCCGTAGTTGCAACACTTGTGTCATCAGAACAGTGTTGAACGCACCACCGTTTCCGTTTAATAAACGTTTTGCACCGTTTTGTCGGGGCTGAATGTGGCCCTGGATTTCCAGCAGATGTTAGATGGTGACAGATTCGTCACTGCGATATTCCATGGGTCATAGATTAAAAAACTTTCATCAGTTGTATACATTGGCGTCATGCATAATAAAGCGTTTTGATTCCGCGGTGTCCGTACCTGCTTATGTCACGTGGTTTTAGGGAAGTTTACCATGCTCCCATGTCACGCACACAAACCATGCCCACGTTAACATGGGACATCTGTTTCAATGGATGATCAAACTCTACAACGAACTGAAGTAAAAATGTAAGCATTTTCTTTTCAATATCACTGTACATCGTGTTTGTAGTGTGCTGTCATGTGTTCTAATTAACAGATATAAAAATTAAAATGACTGGTAGGCTACCTAAAGCAAACATGAATTGCAAAGTGTTTTTATTGACAAGCCTGTTCATTGATCTGTAGTTTACTATTGTTCCTAATCAAATGATTTATTTTCTGAGTGATTACACACACACACACACACACACAAATATATATGTATGCAGTGGTCAAGTCAAGTCACCTTTATTTATATAGCGCTTTTAACAATACAGATTGTGTCAAAGCACTTAACAGTATCAAGTTGGAGGATAGAGTGTCAGTAATGTATAATAATAAGATTAAACACTCAATTTTCAGTTAAAGGCATTTCATTATTGAATTCAGAGATGTCATTGTCTAGCTCAGTATAGTTTAAATAGTATCTGTGAAATCCAATTGACGATAATCGCTAGAAATTAAGTGTCCCCAACTGAGCAAGCCAGAGGCGACAGCGGCAAGGAACCAAAACTCCCTCTGTGACAGAGTGGAGAAAAAAACCTCGGGAGAAACCAGGCTCAGTCGGGGGGCCAGTTCTCCTCTGGCCAGGATATTATTGTTTATTTATTGTTTTAATTAAGACTTTAAATGTTTTATATTTCTATTTTAATATTGTTGCAATTTCTAACAATAATAGTATTATGTAGTTAGGTATTTTATTATATTTTTAGTTATTTGTTTTATTTTTAGTTTTATTGTATTTTAAGTCGAGGTCTTCACTGGGATTATGTCCCCGGGGCTCATCCAGGGGTCCGGCCTCCGCCGACAATCTGGGCCGCAGACATCATCTCCCGGCGCCAATCCACCATCTGATCCAGACACGGACTGAGAAACAGAATAAGAAAGAAACAGACTAATATTAGCGTAGATGTCAATATTTTTATGATGTAACAAGTACATCATGTGTTATGGGGAGTGTTCCCGGTTCCGGTTGATCTAATTAATGCAGCCTAACAATCCTTTAACGGATTTGAATAATAGAAGTGTATTAGTGTGTTATGTGTACGCCAGGTTAAAGAGATGGGTCTTTAATCTAGATTTAAACTGACAGAGTGTGTCTGCCTCCCGAACAGTGTTTGGTAGATTGTTCCAGAGTTTGGGAGCTAAATAGGAAAAAGATCTGCCGCCCGCAGTTGATTTTGATATTCTAGGTATTATCAAATGGCCAGAGTTTTGAGAACGCAGCGGACGTGAAGGACTATAATGCGATAAGAGCTCACTCAAGTACTGAGGAGCTAAACCATTCAGGGCTTTATAAGTAATTAACAAGATTTTAAAATCTATACGATGTTTAGTAGGGAGCCAGTGCAGTGTTGACAGAACCGGGCTAATGTGCTCATACTTCCTGGTTCTAGTAAGAACTCTAGCTGCTGCATTTTGAACCATCTGTAATTTGTTTATTATGCGTGCAGAACAACCACCCAATAAAGCATTACAATAATCTAACCTTGAGGTCATAAACGCATGAATTAATATTTCTGCATTTGACATTGAGAGCATAGGTCTCAGTTTAGATATATTTTTAAGATGAAAAAATGCAGTTCTACAAATGCTAGAAACGTGGCTGTCAAAGGAGAGATTACTATTAAATAGCACACCTAGGTTCCTGACTGATGACGAAGAATTTACAGAGCAGCCATCAAGTGTTAGACAATGTTCTAGGTTATTACTTGTGGGGTTTTAGGTCCGATAAGTAACACCTCTGTTTTTTTCAGAATTTAGCAGTAAGAAATTACTCGTCATCCAGTTTTTTATATCGACTATGCATTCCATAAGTTTCTCAATTTGGTGTGTTTCACCGGGCCGTGAAGAAATATAGAGCTGAGTATCATCAGCATAACAGTGAAAGCTAACCCCGTGTTTCCTAATGATATTTCCCAAGGGTAACATGTAAAGCGTGAAAAGTAACGGCCCTAGTACTGAGCCTTGAGGAACTCCATACTGCACTTGTGATCGATATGATACCTCTTCATTCACTGCTACGAATTGATGGCGGTCAGATAAGTACGATTTGAACCATGCTAATGCACTTCCACTAATGCCAACAAAGTTTTCTAGTCTATTCAAAAGAATGTTGTGATCGATAGTGTCGAACGCAGCGCTAAGATCCAGTAGAACTAATAGAGAGATACAACCACGATCAGATGATAAGAGCAGGTCATTTGTAACTCTAATGAGAGCAGTCTCAGTACTATGATACGGTCTAAATCCTGACTGGAAATCCTCACAGATATCATTTTTCTCTAAGAAGGAATATAATTGTGAGGATACAATCTTCTCTAATATCTTTGACAGAAAAGGGAGATTCGAGATCGGTCTGTAATTAACTAGATCTTTGGGGTCAAGTTGTGGTTTTTTAATGAGAGGCTTAATAACAGCCAATTTAAAGTTTTTGGGGACATATCCTAATGACAATGACGAATTAATAATAGCCAAAAGAGGATCTATGACTTCTGGAAGCACCTCTTTTAGTAGTTTAGATGGAATAGGGTCTAACATACATGTTGTTGGTTTAGATGATTTAACAAGTTTATACAATTCTTCCTCTCCTATAGTAGAGAATGAGTGGAATTGTTCCTCAGGGGATCTATAGTACACTATTTGATGTGATAATATAGCTGACGTCTGCATGGTTACAATTTGATCTCTAATAGTATCAATCTTGGAAGTAAAGTAGTTCATAAAATCATTACTGCTGTGCTGTTGGGAAATGTCAACACCTGTTGATGCTTTATTTTTTGTTAATTTTGCCACTGTATTGAATAAATACCTGGGGTTATGTTTGTTTTGTTCTAAAAGAGACGAAAAGTAATCAGATCTAGCAGTTTTTAAAGCTTTTCTGTAGGATAGGGTACTTTCCCGCCAGGCTAAACGAAATACCTCTAGTTTTGTTTTCCTCCAGCTGCGCTCCATTTTCCGGGCTGCTCTCTTAAGGGTGCGAGTGTGCTCATTATACCACGGTGTTGGACTCTTTTCCTTAATCTTCCTTAAGCGTAAAGGAGCAATTGTATCTAAAGTGCTAGAAAAGAGAGAGTTCATAGTTTCTGTTACATCATCAAGTTGTTCTGAGCTGTTGGATATGCTGAGGAATTGAGATAAATCAGGAAGATTACTTACAAAGCAGTCTTTTGTGGTAGAAGTGATCGTTCTACCATATTTATAAGAAGGAGTTGAATTTACAGCTTTAACTATATGGAGTTTACACAAGACTAGATAATGATCTGATATATCATCGCTTTGCTGCAGAATTTCAACACCATTAACATCAATTCCATGTGACAGTATTAAATCTAGAGTATGATTTCGACTATGAGTACGTCCTGAAACGTGTTGTCTAACCCCAATAGAGTTCAGAATGTCTATGAATGCTGATCCTAATGCATCTTTTTCATTATCAACATGGATATTAAAATCACCCACAATTAGGACTCTATCTGCAGCCAGCACTAACTCTGATAGAAAATCAGCAAATTCTTTAATAAAGTCTGTATGGTGCCCTGGTGGCCTGTATACAGTAGCCAGTACAAACGTCACGGGGGATTTATCATTAATACTTTTTTCTCTAGATAATTTTATATGAAGCACCATTACTTCAAAGGAGTTATACTTAAAGCCTGTCTTCTGAGAAATACTGAGAATATTGTTATAAATTGTAGCAACACCTCCCCCTTTGCCTTTTGGACGCAGCTCATTTTTTTAACAGTAATCTTGGGGGGTGGACTCATTTAAAATAATGTATTCATCTGGTTTTAGCCATGTTTCTGTCAAACAGAGCAAATCTAGGTTATGATCATTAATCAAATCATTTACAAAAAGTGCTTTTGTAGAAAGGGACCTGATATTCAGTAAACCAAGTTTTATCAATTGTTTCTGTGTATTGTAAACATTTTTTATTTGTTGAACATCAATTAAATGGTTACTCATAAATAGTTTTTGACGTTTTCTGTATTTTCTAGTTCGGGGAACAGACACAGTCTCTATAGTGTGATATCTAGGTGAAGGAGTCTCTATGTGCTGAGAATTAACTGACTTCTGTGACGTGAGGCGGCTAGCAGACGGTCAGTTTAGCCAGTCTGTCTGCTTCCTGACCTGGGCTCCAGTTAGTCAAGTATGAACTCTAAGACTATGTGCCAAATTTCTAGAGAGAATAGCGGCACCACCCCAGGAGGGATGAACACCATCTCTTTTCAACAGGTCAGGTCTGCCCCAAAAACTCGTCCAATTGTCTATAAAACCTATGTTGTTTTGCGGGCACCACTTAGACATCCAGCCATTTAATGATGACAGTCTGCTATGAATCTCATCACCCCGGTAAGCAGGGAGGGGGCCAGAGCATATTACAGTGTCTGACATCGTACTTGCAAGTTCACACACCTCTTTAACATTATTTTTAGTGATCTCCGACTGGCGAAGTCGAACATCATTAGCGCCGGCGTGGATAACAATCTTACTGAATTTACGTTTAGCATTAGCCAGCACTTTTAAATTTGCCAAGATGTCAGGCGCTCTGGCTCCCGGTAAACAATGGACTATGGTGGCTGGTGTCTCTATTTTCACGTTCCGTACAATAGAATCGCCAATAACTAGAGCACTTTCACCAGGTTTCTCAGTGGGTGCGTCACTGAGTGGGGAGAACCTGTTTGATGTTCTGATCGGAACGGAAGAGCGGTGTTTTGACCCGCGACTATGCTGCCTCACAGTCACCCAGTTGCCCTGCTGCGGGGGCGCTAATGCCGGAACCGAACAATGTACAGGAGTCCCTGAGCTAGTCACATCCAAAGCAGTATCTACAGCCCTCACATTCTTACTGTCCTCAACTAAAGTCTGGATGCGTGTCTCTAGTTCTAAAACCTTCTCTGTCAGCCTAACTATTTCCCTACATTTATCACATGTGAATCCCTCATCGCCGACAGAGATAGATAAACTATACATGTGGCAGACAGTGCAAATAACAATAGCAGGAAAAGAAGCCATTACTCACCGTGATTGATGAATGATACCAACTTAACTTACCACTTACCACTCCACTTACCACTTACCACTGTTGTTTGATGAACTCGTGAAAAACGGAGCGACAGAGAAATGAAAACGGAGCGAGAAAAAAGAAAACAATAATAGGCGCGAATAGCAACGCGAATGGAAAAACGCGGTTTTAAAAGCGAACGATCAGATTAGTTTGATAGATAATACCAGAAATATGGTGGGAATTAAGTTATATATTATCACTTTAAACAACAGAGTGAAAGTAAGGTAAAGATTCAATAAAAAAGCAGAGCTACAATCACAAACCGCACAACAGACTGAAGCAATCGAACTGTCAACAGACTGAAGACAGACTCAGTGGTCAAACTGTAAAACAAATTCAGAGGGGATGGTGTGGTCGAGGTGGTGGGGGGTGATATATAATAGGAGTTTGGGGTCCTGTGGCTAATTTTACACAAAGATTACAAAATTGGTCTCATTTTTAAAAAGGTTTCTATTTAATGAAAAATTAGCCTTATTAAATTAACTATTATTTATACTTTTTTTTCCTTCTGGGGCCTGAAATAGAGGAATTTTGGTCAATACTGATAATTAAACAATATTTGGTAACACTTTATTTTGATGGTCCCTTTTGAACATTCTGTCTACGGTAAGTAACTTTGCAACTACACGTCAACAAACTCTCATTAGAATATTAGTAGACTGTCTAATTAATATCTGCTAACTCTTTTTTGTGATGGTCTCCCAACAGACACTCTACTGACTGTAAGTAACTTTGCAAGTACATGTCAACTTATTCTAACCCTAACCCTACCAGTCTACTAATACTCTACTAACACTCTAATGAGAGTCAGTAAATATGAAGGTGCAACGTTACTTATAGTCAACAGAATGTGTTAAAGGGAGCATCAAAATAAAGTGAAACCCAATATTTTGCTGAATGTGTTTTTGTGCTGGCACCTTGGCTGGTTTAGGTCTGTCATGGATAAATAAATATGACAATAAACCCGCCAGTAGGTGGCAGCAAGTCCCTGTTTTAATAAATTACTTACTGAATCATTCATATCAAACGATTCGTTCAAAATGGCTGATTCAGTAGAAACAAAACAAGTGAGACCATCTGAATGGACCGTTGAATCACTGGCTCACTCGATTCGTTCAAAATTAAATGAATGAAAATGGAATGAAACACTGTGTTGCTCTGCACTGTTGTATAAAACTAATAGCTGTCACGAATCCTGTCCATGCACTTCCGTTCACTCACCACCAGAGGTCACTCGCTCACTTTTATACATTTAAAAATTTAATTAAAACAATAAGTAAACAATAAATAAACAATAATATCCTGGCCAGAGGAGAACTGGCCCCCCGACTGAGCCTGGTTTCTCCCGAGGTTTTTTTCTCCATTCTGTCTCAGAGGGAGTTTTGGTTCCTTGCCGCTGTCGCCTCTGGCTTGCTCAGTTGGGGACACTTAATTTCTAGCGATTATCGTAAATTTGATTTCACAGTTACTATTTAAACTAAACTTAGCTAGACAATGACATCTCTGAATTCAATAATGAAATGCCTTTAACTGAAAATTGAGTGTTTAATCTTATTATTATACATTACTGACACTCTATCCTCCAACTTGATACTGTTAAGTGCTTTGACACAATCTGTATTGTTAAAAGCGCTATATAAATAAAGGTGACTTGACTTGACTTGACTCGCTCACCACATTGACTCTTGCACTACACAAACTGTTGCACATCACTTCAAACTACAATTCCCATCATCCATTGCACTGACGACACACAGCTGTCACCAATCTCTCATTGCTCTGATTACACAGCTGATCACACAATCACACACGCTTTATAAGCATTGGACTTCCTCTCTGTCATCGCTGAGTATTGTATAGCGTATATCACTCTCCTAGTGATAGCTACTCTACGGAGCCCAGTTAGTTGTCTTAGTCTTGCCTTGTGTATTTTCTAGTGTTTTGATTCTTGTCCGTGTTTCCTGGATTAACCCTTTGCCTTCCCATTCGGACTCTGTTTGCACCTCTCTCGGACTATTGCTCGTATAGCCGGATTATCTCTCTGCCTTGCCCTGTTGGATATTGTTCGCCGATCGTCGACCCACGCTTGCCCTAGGAGTACTCTTTGTCTTGCCTGTGATATTCCTGTTTGCCATTACATGAACCTTGCTTGTATTATGACCTCGCCTTTGAATAAAGCCTTGCATATGGATCCGCATGTCTCACGTCTCGTTCGCCCCATAACAGAATACTCGGCCCCACAAGGATCCAGCGGCTTTTCAAGTGGACAGTGGCCAGGTATGGATATTGCAAGACTGTTATTAGCCCTCAAATAGGGCATTCGTTCGCTCGAGGACTATATTCAAGTGTATTTGAACGTTGCTTATTACTCTGATCTGCCAGACTGTGTGCTCATAGATTTTTTTTTGTGAGGGCATTAACTAGCCGCTCAAATCATGATTAACCTTTGAAGGTCTCCGTTCGTCTCTAAGTGATTTTATGGACTATGCTTTATTGACTGTTGGTTCAGTGTTCACTGTGGGTGTCGCGGAGGAACGCGACACCGCACCCAATTGTGTGATCGCAGCCGTGCTAGAACACGCTCACAAAATGGCAGCGACAGCGGAGCCCGTTCACAAAATGGCAGCCACAACAACACCCCTTCATGTAATTGCTGCCAGTCATGAGTCAAGTCAAACCACAGTTGATCTTCAGGAGTCGAGCCAAGTCACAATTGATCGCCATGAGTCGAGCCAAGTCACAGTTGATCGTCGTGAGTCAAGCCAAGTCACAGTTGATCGTCGTGAGTCAAGCCAAGTCACAGTTGATCGTCGTGAGTCAAGCCAAGTCACAGTTGATCGTCGTGAGTCAAGCCAAGTCACAGTTGATCTTCGTGAGTCAAGCCAAGTCACAGTTGATCTTCGTGAGTCAAGCCAAGTCACAGTTGATCGTCACAAGTCAGGCCAAGTCACAGTTGATCGTCACGAGTCTCTTCACGTCTCCGCCGATCTGCCAGAGTCTCTTCACGTCTCCGCTGATCTGCCAGAGTCCCTTCACGTCTCAGCTCATCCTCCAGAGTCTCTCCACGTCTCAGCTCATCCTCCAGAGTCTCTTCACGTCACCGTTGACCATCCAGAGTCCTGTCATGTCCTGTCCATCACACCCAAATATTCAAGGTCAGTCCTTTGAGTTCCCTGTCTGGTATCCAGTGTGAGGGATGCACCGCTGGTGTCTGCACGCGCAGCTGGAATCCCCAAATCCACTCACTCCAGCCCTTCTGTTCTTGAACTGATTTCCCTGTCTGAAGCGCTTCCCATGATGGGGATCGCTTTGTTGCGTTTGGGCTGCGTACACCACCACAGAACTGATTGAGGTGGCGGCGCATGCTGCAGAACCTCCCGAAGCGGCAGTGCGTGCTTCAGCTCCTTGCATGGTGGTGGCGCCCAGCAATTCATGTCCAGCCCATCATATCACGGTCAAAGGAACCGTAGATGAGCACTGTACCTGTCCTGTTAATGATCGCTACCTGTTTCCTGATGTTACCACTGCAGAACCTCCAGAGGTGGCGGCGTCTGCTGCAGAACCTCCAGAGGTGGCGGCGTCTGCTGCAGAACCTCCAGAGGTGGCGGCGTCTGCTGCAGACTGCTGCAGAGGTGTCAGTGGTAACCACCTATGAATCCTCGTCCTGCCCTGTCGCAGCTATGGATGCCATATGTGAATCCTCGTCCTGCCCTGTCACGGCTATGGAGGCCGTCTATGAATCCTCGTCCTGCCCTGTCACGGCTATGGAGGCCGTCTGTGAATCCTTGTCCTGCCCTGTCGCGGCTATGGAGGCCGTCTATGAATTCTCGTCCTGCCCTGTCACGGCTATGGAGGCCGTCTATGCGTCCTCGTCCTGCCCTGTCACGGCTATGGAGGCCGTCTATGCGTCCTCGTCCTGCCCTGTCACGGCTAAGGAGGCCGTCTATGAACTTCTTGGTTGTTCTGTCCCAGCCACAAAGGCCACTCTTGAACCTTTGTCCTGTTCTGAACCGGCCGAGGAGGCCATCTCTGAACTATCACTCTGTTCTGAGCTAGCCAAGGTGGCTGATTTTGAACTGTCCATCCGTTTGGTCTCATCTAATGTATCTGGTTTCGAACTGTCTGTCCTGCCTGTTTCCATCAAGGAATCTAAACTGGAGTTGTCTGTCTGTCTTAATGCTGTTGTTGAGTCTGAATTTGAGCTATCTGTCGGTCCTGATTTAAACATTGTGTCTGATGTTGAACCATGTGTTTGTCCCATTTCAATCTATGAGTCTGTTTTTTGCCCCACTAGTCCAGTCACGACCCCAGAAACCTTACCCGAGCTCGCTGGAGGCTCTAGTAGCCTTGTCACAGCCCAAGGACCTGCCGTTGAACTCTTAACCCTGTCTGTCATGAACTCAGAAACCATAAATGCACTCTATGTCTGTCAACTTTCGACCAAGGAGCCTGATTTTGAACTGTCTGTTGGTCCAGTTCCAGTTACTGAATTGTCTCTCAGTCCAGTTTCCCTCAATGAGTCTGTTTTTGAATTATCTGTTTTACCAGTTTCTGTCAATGAACTGTCTACTTCAGTCTCTGTCTGTGCCCCAGATTTTGAGCTATCTGTCAGTCAAGTCAAGTCACCTTTATTTATATAGCGCTTTTAACAATACAGATTGTGTCAAAGCACTTAACAGTATCAAGTTGGAGGATAGAGTGTCAGTAATGTATAATAATAAGATTAAACACTCAATTTTCAGTTAAGGGCATTTCATTATTGAATTCGGAGATGTCATTGTCTAGCTCAGTATAGTTTAAATAGTATCTGTGAAATCCAATTGATGATAATCGCTAGAAATTAAGTGTCCCCAACTGAGCAAGCCAGAGGCGACAGCGGCAAGGAACCAAAACTCCCTCTGTGACAGAATGGAGAAAAAAAACCTTGGGAGAAACCAGGCTCAGTGCATTCCGTTAGTTTCTCAATTTGGTGTGTTTCATCGGGCCGTGAAGAAATATAGAGCTGAGTATCATCAGCATAACAGTTAAAGCTAACACTGTGATCCCTGATGATATCTCCCAAGGGTAACATGTAAAGCGTGAAAAGTAAAGGCCCTAGTCAGTCCTGACCCAGCCAAAGCATTTGATTATGAACTGTCTGTTGGTCCATTTCCAGTCACTGAAATGTCTGTCAGTCCAGTTTCCCTCAAAGACACTATTTATGAACTGTCATCATGTCCAGTTTCAGTCAATGAACCCGATTTTGAACTGTCAACTTGTCCCGTGTCAGCCAGTGAATCTATTGATGATTTTTTAGTGTTCTCTGCCTCATCCCTTGGGACCATGGATGCTCTGTCTGTCTCGTGTGTCTCAGTGTTCCATAGGTCCCAGTCCCTGCCGCAGTCTTCAGGTCCGTCTGCGCCACCAAGATGGTCTTCTGCTCCGGTCTGGTGATCTTCTGCTCCGGTCTGGTGGTCTTCTGCTCCGGTCTGGTGGTCTTCTGCTCCGGTCTGGTGGTCTTCCGCTCCGTCTGTTCCATTCTGGTGGTCTTCAGCTCCGCCGTGGAGGTCTTCTGCACAGTCTGCTCCGCCCTGGTGGGCTCCAGTCTCGTCTGCTCCGCCCTGGTGGGCTCCAGGTCCGTCTGCTCCGCCCAGGTGGGCTCCAGTCTGCTCCGCCCTGGTGGGCTCCAGTCTCGTCTGCTCCGCCCTGGTGGGCTCCAGTCTCGTCTGCTCCGCCCTGGTGGGCTCCAGTCTGCTCCGCCCTGGTGGGCTCCAGTCTCGTCTGCTCCGCCCTGTTGGGCTCCAGGTCCGTCTGCTCCACCCTGGTGGGCTCCAGTCTGCTCCGCCCTGGTGGGCTCCAGTCTCGTCTGCTCCGCCCTGGTGGGCTCCAGGTCCGTCTGCTCCGCCCTGGTGGGCTCCAGGTCCGTCTGCTCCGCCCTGGTGGGCTCCAGTCTCGTCTGCTCCGCCCTGGTGGGCTCCAGTCTGCTCCGCCCTGGTGGGCTCCAGTCTCGTCTGCTCCGCCCTGGTGGGCTCCAGTCTCGTCTGCTCCGCCCTGGTGGGCTCCAGTCTCGTCTGCTCCGCCCTGGTGGGCTCCAGGTCCGTCTGCTCCGCCCTAGCTTCCTGCTCTGCCTCGGTCCCTGGCCAGTCCACTTCTACATGGACCTCTCAAGACGTGTTTTTTTTTCTCAAAGTTGGATAATGTCAGCTCTCAGTCCCTCACAGTCACACATACATGTCAGGAGAATGTCTTTAAATACTAATCAAGGAAAAATCATACCTTCGGTTGTCTTTTTTTTTTTTTAAAGAACTTCAAAAGTTGCGATTGAACCATTTTGCATGAAAAATGACGAAATTGCTTCTGCTTGTGCGCAGCTTGTTACAGTACCAAGTTCTGATTGGCCAATCGCCGTTATTTAGTTCGTAAATGATCATAAGTAGAGAATTTTAACATTTCATGTGCATGATAAGTTTTACGTATTCACAAAATTAATAATCAAAGGGGATGGTAAGGGGGGATGGTGGTTTTTTAAGATAAGATTATTTTATTTCATTGCTGGTTTTACAGAGGGGATGCTTTTTGATTTTTTCCTCAATTCGAGACCTGTATGTATGTATGTATGAAGAAAAAAAATTGTGAAAAAAAAGTCTAATGTTTGTGATTTTACTCTGCTGATTTTATTATCTCTTGCTTGTACAGTCAGCTCTGGTGACTCTGTATCGTCTTCCCTGGACATAAAGTTTCATCATGGATTTATGACTGATCTGAAATAAACATTTTGCATTGGCTTAGAACTCTGTTCAGGACAATTCTGTATTCAGTTTCTTATAATCATATAATCAATTGAATTAACTTAATTTTACATATGCTTAATAGTGTGTCTGTATTGTACTGTACATTATGCTCAGTTAGTTGCTTGAATATAAATGTTCAATGAAAGAAAACAGATTCACAACATGTAGAGAACACTTTGTCTAAAGTAAATTCTAAGTTCATGACTCCTGCTTTTCATTTTACATTTAGGCCCACTGGTCTCTTGGCAGACTACTTGACAATCCAACGCTCTCCATCGACTTTGCATTGCGGGAAGCTGCCTCCTTGTCATTTCTGACTTATAACAAAAAACACAATGCCTAAAAGCTGCTGTGTGACGAGGTGGACAGTAAACAAGCTAAAAAACTCAGAACTACGTGATGCTGAAAATACAGCTTTAGATTACATTTTAAAATATAATCAGTTATTTTAAATAGTAAAAAATATTTCACAATATTACTGCTTTTGCTGTACTTTGGATCAAATAAATGCAGGCTTGGTGAGAAGAAGAAGAGACTTTAATAAAAAACAATAATCTTACTGTTAAAAAACTTTTGTTTATAGTTTAAATAAGATGTTTTTTCACCTTATAAAAATATTTTTGTTATTAGGATATACAAAAATATTTTATAGCAAGAAACTTTTCTATATAATTGTGTAATACTGAAGCATGAAGTATAGAAATAATCAAATTGTGTATATCGTGTACTAAAAAATAATGTGTATTAAATAATGTCAATGTTGCACACGGAAAAGTAAAAATAAATAAATAAATCTTGAGATAAATACATGTGGGAATATATAAAAAAATAAATGAATGCATAAATAAATAAACTTAAAAATAAATACATTAATTAAATATAAAAATAAATGAAAGAATAAATAAAAGTTAAAATAAAAATAAGTGTTAAAAATAATTACAGAAAATAATCAATAAAGAAAAAAGGTAATAAAATTAATTTTATTACAAGTGAATTATATTTATTTCAGCAAACCATTTATTCCTTTATTTATTTTTCTATTACATTTATTTATTTATTTATTTATATATATATGGTACTATGCAAAAGTTTTTGGCCAGTAGTATTTTCACCAACAAAAAATGGTTTTAAGTCCATTATTTCAAGACACTTCAATAAATCCACCAGTAAACTATACCTGAATAACTATGTGCAAGTGCACCTAGAGCAAAAGCTGCTTTAAACACAAAGGATGGTCACTTCCGGATGTTCGAAAGGTATGGTGGATTTGAGATTCGGTGGCAGTAAAGAACATTTACTTGTGTTTTCTTAAAAATGTGCATTTGTGTTAATGGCTTTTAATTGTAAGGATGCTTTAATCATAGTCATAATCATAATCATAGAGAGTGTCATTGCAAATGTGTGCGATTTCAAACATTTATGACATGTTTTATGATTATATTCGAAGTGACAAGGATTCTGCTGGTCTTTAAAAGTCTTATTTCCTCTAAAATGAGCCTTTAAAGAGGTCTTAAAATAGAGCAGAAAGACTTATATTAATAAAGGAATGCCATTGATGGTTGCATGTATTGCAAAAAAAGAAAAAGAAAATGTTTCTCATATTTGTAATCTTTTTCATTGACTAGATACTGTAACAAATGTATGGTTCATTGTTAGTTCATGTTAATTATACTACGGGGCCAATGCTTGAATCTGATTGGCTGTCGAACGTTCTAAGGTGTGCAATTAATTTCTGGGAAACGCACGGCGAACGTAGTTCCAGGCACCGCATTACAGGTCCATATCACTTCGCCAAACGATTTGCGTTATTTCAAAGGTCCTTACAGCCTAAAACAGCAAAATAACCAAAACCCACAACGACACTGACCAAACAAATAAATATAGTAAACAGATGATACAAACGACAGATCATATCCATGTTTTTGCCACAAAATTACGTTTTATTGTGTACGGAAAACACAAGCTACTCTCTCTCTCCCTCACAGACAGTTTGCACACGTTAACATAAGTGCTAATGTTGTTAGAGCTACTCTGACGATTATCAGTAGCCTAACATATTTTAACAACTTAAAAAATACATGACTTCACAAGCGAGGTAACAACACTGTTCGTGAAGAAAATGAACTTTAAGTTTCACTATAACTAGAGACATTACTGCCGAACACTTTTGAGAGACGCACAGACTCACAGAGGTAACCTCTCTCTCTCATAACTTAGTTATTACAGTTTTTGCCCGTTGCTTGAACACTATAGACCCATGCTTAGACTAAAGTAACACAACTTGAAGCTTTTGTTACCATACCTCAAACACATGTACTCATACCTTAAACAAAAGCGCTGCTTTGCACTCTAGTTGCAAATATGCAACACACTTACTCCTTTATGCAACACACATGGTCCTGCATACTACACTCTATTTCATACATAAGACACTTCGTTCAAAAATGAAATCTCAGGGTGCCATTTGGAAAACACATGTATCCAAAATACAAAACACATCGGGTAATTGCAACCACTCAAATACACACCTGAAGGCACTTACTTGCAAAACTGAACACCAATTAGCCAACTACAAAAAGCCCTCAGTTTAGCTATTTCAAGAACTTTGCAAGCATGGATGGAGGGAGAGGAAGAGGAAGAGGAGGAGGAGGAGGAGGAGGAGGAGGAGGAGGAGGAGGTGGTGGTCATGGTCATGGTCATGGTCATGCACGGACCCATATTTCTGATGATATAAGAGCAACTTTGGTGGACCATGTCATCAACCATGGCCTGACTATGAGGGAAGCTGGGCAGAGAGTCCACCCACATCTAAGCCGCTTCACAGTGGCATCTGTAATAAGAACATTCCGACTAGAATACAGGTATGTCTTCACCTCTCTACCTTCTACTCTACTCAGATGGTTTTTATAGCACTGTTCTACAGTATATCACATTACCATATCAAGTGTACAGGGTATTGCAGGGTGCTAATGCTCCTTTTGCAGCCAAAGTGGTAGTTTTTGTGAAACATACCATGATTACTTATATTGAAGTACAGTGTTGCACAGTGGATGATACAATATATACAGTAAAGTACTGTAAGAAAAATAAGCAAACCGATGACAATATGTGGTTGTATTTCTCTAGAATGACTCGAAGACCTTCTGGGGGAGGACGCCAACGCCTGTTCACACAACAGCAGGAACTTGCCGTTGTGGACCTAGTGAGGGCAGACAATGCCATCCGTCTCCACCAGCTACGACAGAAAATACTTGCAGACAGGCAAGTGTTCAACAACATAAACCATGTGAGCATCACCACCATCAGACGCATCTTGGGAAAACACAGCATCACCATGAAGCAGCTCTACAGAGTCCCATTTGAGAGGAACAGTGAGAGGGTCAAAGGACTTTGAGCTGAATATGTACGGGTAAGTGTAACTGTCCTTTACATTTACAATACAGTATTGGTGAAATCCAGTAGCAGCTGAATATGTACCATATCAGTACCACATGGATCCATTCTGAGAGCTACACAGGTACCTGTGTGATGGGGTGAGGGTTCTGTATGTGTAGCACTGTAGTACAGTAATATGTTCTCTTTTTTTTTTTTTTACAGAGAATCTTGGCCATGGATGGAGCTGCACAGCCTCATGAATTCATTTTCATTGATGAAGCTGGATTCGACCTGAGCAAAACAAGACGACGGGGTCGTAATGTAATTGGCCAAAGGGCAATTGTGCACGTCCCAGGGCAGCGCGGGGGAAATATCACATTGTGTGCCGCCATAAGCCTTCGAGGGCTTCTGCATCATCATGCAAAACTAGGTCCATACAATAGCCAACATATACTCACATTTCTAGATGCTCTCCATAATATAGTTGTACAGAACAGACCAGATCAGCCCAGGTTTGTGGTGATATGGGATAATGTCAGTTTCCATCGGGCTGCTCTGGTCCAGGCCTGGTTCACCAACCACAATCAATTTGAAGTGGTATACTTGCCCCCTTACTCACCATTTTTAAACCCTATAGAGGAATTTTTTTCGGCTTGGAGATGGCGTGTATATGACCGCCAACCACATGCCCGCATGCCTCTTCTGCAGGCAATGGAACAGGCCTGCGGCGACATTCAGGTGACAGCAATCCATGGATGGTTTCGACATGCAAGAGGATATTTTCCCCGGTGCCTAGCGGGAGAAGACATTGCTTGCGATGTCGATGAGGTCCTGTGGCCAGACCCCAACAGACGGCGGGATCCATGAGCCCACGTATGCACAATTGTCATGATTTTTTGTGTTTACGGTATAGTGTTTTTTCTATTACTGTATTATGTTTTTTTTTGTTTTTTTGCTTTATCTGAATTCATGCTACTGCAATGTACAATATTGAGTAGGCCTATTTGCTTTTTTGGTTGTTTGAAAATGTGTCTCCTGAAAATATGCCTTCTGAATAAACAATGAAAATCAAAGACTGCAGTGTTTTATATAAAGTAGACTAGTGTGTTCCCCCTGATCTGAAAGTGTTTGCATATGATGCAAGTATGTGTCATTTTGTCAACAGAGTTACATTTTGACAAAGGAATGTTAGGTTTTGATAGCAGAGTTTAGGTTTTGAGAGTAGAGTTTCAATTTGGCACAGATGTGAATGGTATATTTCCCAGTGTTGTGTCATGTTTACTTGTGTTTAGAGTTTTGGCACAATGAGCGAAGTTTTGCAAAATGTGTTCAAGCAACGGGCAAAAACTGTAACTGTATTAACTGCATTAGTCTGCTATCAACGGCTCAAGCCTCCGTTACGGTTTAAAATGACGTTTTGGAATTAGCAAGGGAGGCGTCGGATGAGATGCGGAAGAAATAATCCTCCTCACAATAGCGATTTAAGTAGAAAAACCAGACGAATGCCTTGAAATATATCATTTGATCAGTGTCTTGAGGTGTGGCAACCGTAGTATAAGTGGAATAATTGACTTCGGTCCGTTGAATTATTAAAAAAATAATGCACACCCGAGGTGTAACTCCGCTTCGTGACCGCATCACCACCTCGGGTGTGCATTATTTTTCTAATAATTCAATGGCCCGTCGTCAATTATTCCTTACTTAATACATTAACTAGTGTTAACCAATGACGCCTTATTGTAAAGTGTTACCTCTTAAATTTACCTTCATGTGACTTCATGACTTTTTAGGGACATTGTCAATGAGACGAAATTCAGAGAAGAGCCCCACTTCATGTGGCTAGACAGATTTAACTCCTTAACATGTAGTGAGTACTGTAAACGGTATTTGAGTGTCTGTCTCTTCTCATCTTTATGTCTGTCTCCTCTCAACTATCTGTTTTTTTCCCCTGATAGACTGTATTGCCCTCAACTGTAAAACTTTCAAATTGAAAAAATTCAAACTTTCAGGCTATGCTTTCTCAAGCCAAGCCAACCTAAATTTTGACTTGACAAACTTTTTTAATTTAGTTGATGAAAATGCTGATTATAAATTAAATCTCTTAGGTACTTTACAGACAAAGCAAATAACACTCTTTTTCTAAACCATCCTATAATATGTTTAAAAATAAATTTTAAATCTTTTCCTTGTATGGCTCTTTTGCCTTTCTTCAAAATGATTTAATATTGCTTTAATATTGTTTGTTCTTTTATGTAAATTAGGTGTCGTGAAGTGGCACATCTGGCTGAATGGTGTGGTGCAAACAACCTGTCCCTCAATGTGAGTAAGACAAAAGAGGTTGTGATGGACTTCAGGAGAAACTCTGTTGACCACCCCCCACTGACCATCGACGGCTCATCCGTGGAGAGAGTCAGCAGCACTAAATTCCTGGGGGTGCACATTACAGAGGATCTCACCTGGACCACCAGCGTCACTCAACAAGAAGGGACAACAGTGCCTACACTTTCTCCGCCTGAAAAGGGCAAGTCTCCCTCCACCCATCCTCACCACTTTCTACAGGGGCACCATTGAGAGTGTGCTGACCCGCTGCATCACTGTCTGGTACGGGAACTGTAGTGATGCTGACCGCAAGACCCTCCAGCGGACAGTGAATACTGCCGCAAAGATCACCGGTGCCCCTCTCCCCTCCATCCTGGATATTTTCCTTGCACGATGCTCCAGCAAAACCAACAGCATCGTGAAGGACCCCACCCACCCCTCCCAGAGTCTCTTCCAGCTCCTGCCATCAGGAAGACGGTACCGGAGCATCAGAGCCCACTCCACCAGATTGCTCAACAGTTTTTTTCCCCCAGGCTGTGAGAGCTCTTAACTCCAATCTCCCTGACCCCCTCAGAAACCATGAACACCTCAGCCTCCTCCCCACAACTCATTAAAACTGTTGACAATTTTCCTAAGTGCAATTCTGAGTGTGCTACACACAGGTGAGTGGGCTATACAAACCACCTGTAGTAACACACTCATCCCACTATATGTACACTAGACACTCTCTATAAACACTCCCTGCTACAAAGACTCAATAAGATAATGTTTACTTGTGCATTGCACTACAAAATAATTTTGCACTATGCGCTGCTTTCCACAAAATCTCTCTTCTGCACAACAATTTAATGTACAAAATATATATTTTTTGCACAATTTCATGTACAAATATCTCTTTTGCACAATTTCATGAATATTTATATTCATATACAGTATTTATGTAAAGTTTTTGTACAGTCTCAGTTTGTGTATGTGTAGTCAGCTATGTATATTATTTATAGTACATGTAAAGTCAGATGGTTAACTGTTGTATAGCTCTATTGTTTTTCTTATACTTGCATTGTTGTATGTTTATCTTATGTTTAACTGGTATGTAGCACCGTGGTCCTGCGAGACACATTTCGTTCCACTATATGTCCACACATGTAGCAGAATGACAATAAAGCTCGACTTGACTTGACTTGTGAACTGGAGTGCATACAGACAGGAGTTCTGGGTGCTGTATTCACTGACCCGGTGCCTACTGTGCAGTGAGATATTTAAAGACTGCCCACCTGGGTATGTCGAGAATGGCAGGAGGGGAGTCCTGCATGGGTTTTATTCATTCAAAGAATTTGAGGGTGTTGATTGTTTTATCAGTGATGGAGGTGAATTTCAGAATGAGTAGATGCAATATTTTTTTTTCTTTCTCATGTCATGTTTATAGTCTATATACAGTATATATATATTTCTATATACAATTATATTTTCTGTTTTGTTCTTTGAAATAAAAAAAAGATCACTGTTATCAGTTTGGTTTTTTAGAGGCACCATGCATAAAATGGGATGCAGACACTGAAAATATACTGTATGTAGTCAATTGAACTTAAAACTATAATTGGCTTAAATATTTCACATGCAGAATTGCCAAAGCAAAAGAAAAATGTCTAAAATTATACAAAATAAATAAACAAGAACCATGACAAGAAAGATTAAAATAAGAAAAAAGTGCAAATAGCTATTCTATTTACACTGTTAAATTAGCAATTTATACTACTTATTGCAAATAGTGGCAATCATCTGCACCTCAGTATTGTAATACATTATAAAACAGTATGCATTAATAACTTATTGAGTGTAAATTATAATTTTAATTCAAATGATTAAATGGATGCCACATTATTGGGACAATAAAGCCCTCCCTCACAACTTTTTGATTATTTCCTTCATTTTTCAGGGATGTGATTTTTACGGATTTCCGTATTTTCCGACCTCTGAGGGACGACCCATGTGATTCGTGTAGATCCAAGCTTTTTTTTTTTTTTTGGAGGTGTGGGGGGTTACTGCATGATGATTGAAATTGCGCAAATGGCCTTGAGCTATTACCTAAATAAACTCCGAAAAGATTGTTTTCTCAAACATCATGGACGGAATGATCCTGAGAGCGCTGCACTAGTCTGGGGGGCTTGTATGATTCTCGGGGGGGCTCCGGTGGGGGGGGGGGGGTTGTTTGTGCTATTCTTCTATATAAAACACGCCGTCAGATTTTAATTGAATGGATTATTATTGTCGCTTTCCTTACACACCACATTTAACAAACTTACAAACATCACTGTGTACTATTTAACAAATGTCTTTTTTTGCTAGTAATGAATTAAAATGTCTGAAACCAAATTTTATGTGGTTGAAAACACTGAATCGCTGTGACATAGGCATAATCTAAAAGCACTGAGCGCATGTATTTCTGGCTCTGCGCGTAAGCACGTTTGAATTTGTGAATGTTCTAAATACACCGGTGATCGTCAGCATCAAATGGTTCAAATCAACGTTTCGGCTTCTTGGAGGCAGTGCTTCATTTGTAAATTGTGAGGTCCTGGAACAAAGTGGGTGACTGATCAAATGATCAGAGGAGGGAGAGGTAACGGAGCATTCGCGTAATTGGTGGACGTGGACCAACTTAAGTGATTACCAGCTTGCACCAGTTGCTTTTATAGTGTGCACATTGTAGGCTACTCTAAAAAAATAATGGTTATTTTATTTTAACATTTATTTAAACATATTTTAGTGTTTGGGTAGTTTTTGTGTAACCCAGCTCCTGACAGTACAGTCCCAATCATTGCAGGGCGGGCTTCAGAACGTCATGACGCCGGGCCTGAGGACAGTTAAAAGCGCTCAAATGATTCAAAGCACCAAACGCGAGTAGATTCAGCGCTGAAGCGTGTTACTGTGAGTGAATGAGAACTCACTTCACTATGAGTGAAGACATTTAAAATGATCTCTATTAAATGCATTAACAAATGTAATTAATATATTTGATAAATGCTGTTCATTAAACTTTATATTTATCAAAAAATCCTGAAAAATAAAGTGTATCACCATTTCCACACAAAATATAAAGCTGCAAAATTGTTTTAAACTTTGATAATAATCAGGAATGTTTCTTGAGAGTCAAATAAATTGTAATGATTTCTATAAGATCATGTGACACTGAAAACTGGAGTAACGATGAAGAAAATTCTGCTTTGCATCACAGGAATAACATTACATTTTATAATATATAAAAACTGAAAACCTTTTTTAAATTTGTAATTATATTTCACAACATTATATATTTTTTTTACTTTATTTTAATCAAATAAATTCAGCCTTGATGAGCAGAAGATATTTATTTCAGAATCATTAATTGTAATGCAGGTACTTAAATAATAATAACAATTCTATATACTATATACTTTACTATAATATATACTTTATTATAATATATTATATTGTTATGATTATTAAGTGCTGCTTTTAATTTTTACAGGACAATAGTATGTATTCTTACAGTATAAGATATATCTTTTAATGTGCTAATATATATATATTTAATAAGTGCTGGGGGCGTGGCTTGGGGGCGTGGCTTGGGGGCGTGGTCAGATTTTCCTTCTTTTTTGTCTCTAGCTGATCACATGCCTGATTTTTATTGAAAATAAATGCTTTTCTGATGTGATTTGAAATTATGAAAAGGGGCAGATTCGAACACGGGTCGATCGCGTCAAAATGTGAACAACATACTTTTACCACCTTCACCATTAGAGCTGATGACTGCTCTCTATCTCTTGTAGTGTTGACTATCATAATAAGAAATATATAAGGTGCCATTAAAGTGTAATATTTCAATATACACAGTGAAGTAAAGTGCAACAGAATGTTAATAAATTGTAAATAAAATACTACACAGATATTACAGAATAAACTCTGTAATTCCGTATAATTTTACCTCAGATGAAACATGGTTAAAATCATGGCTATGTGCTGTGTTACATTTTACTGTTTTTTTTCCCTTCTTATTTTCCACCTTAGCTTTCATACTTTTACATTTTATTAGAGTATTCTGTTAAGTATGCGCATGCATTTTAATGACGTGTTACGTCACGCACGACGTGAAAACACCTAACGTCATCACGCAATGCAAATTACACACGCATGCGCTGTCACCATGTTAATGCGCATGCGTGTTACAGACATACCATACGTCACTTTGCGCATGCGCGGTAAGCACATACTTACGTAGATACGTGACGTCACCGCGCTACAGTCTGCAGCGAGGGGTGTCTCATAAAATAAACGTCCCGAGAACGTCCTGAATGTTCTGTGAAGGTCCTGCAAATAATGTCCCCCCACCCTTTAAAGGGGTCATATGATGCGATTTCAAGTGTTTCTTTCTCTTTGGAGTGTCACAAGCTGATTGTGCATAAATAAAATCCCTGAAGTTGCAAAGACTAAAGTCTCAAAACCAAAGAGA